>JASAMX010012667.1:0-30999 GCA_030248175.1 Microlaimidae sp. YZB2_3
AGAAAGTTGCGTAATTCCTTCTTCTTTCTAATGAGCCCATGTTTATTTTTGACTCAATCAGTAACGAATAAGGAATATCGTTTTTAGGAATGGAGCGTTGGAATAATAAAAAAAAAAAAAAGAAGAAGAAGAAGAAGAAGAAGAAGAAGAAGGTTCTGTAATTTCAAAATTTACCCACGTTCTCTAATTATGGTTGGCGCGGCGCCACGGGGCTAAATCGCCCCGTGGCGCTCCCGCGCCACCCATGATGATAATTTATTATTATTATGATTTAGGGTCGATGGAGCCGAGGGAACTTGGAGCCAAAAATAAACATCGCTAAAACCTATTCCTAAGCTTAAGCAAAGCCTAAAAAAAGATGAAAATTTTTTCCGGCGGCTCCAAGTTCCCTATGATGGTCTTAAGAATCCTGTACTATGTTATTATTATTATTAATCATTATTATTGTTATTATTATTATTACTATTATTATTATTATTATTATTATTATTATTATTATTATTATTATTATTATTATTATTATTATTATTATTATTATTATTATTATTATTATTATTATTATTATTACTATTATTATTATTAATATTATTACTATTATTATTATTATTATTATTATTATTATTATTATTATTATTATTATTATTATTATTATTATTATTATTATTATTATTATTATTATTATTATTATTATTATTATTATTATTATTATTATTATTATTATTATTATTATTATTATTATTATTATTATTATTATTATTATTATTATTATTATTATTATTATTATTATTATTATTATTATTATTATTATTATTATTATTATTATTATTATTATTATTATTATTACTGTTATTATTAATTATTATTATTATTTTAAATAAGACATACCGAGCACTAGCCGGGCCGACACTTGTTTCTTCGAAACTTGAAGAAGCTGAAATCTGCTCGTCGGTGATTTCTCCCGTCTCCATCCCCAACGCTCTGTCGCAGTCATCTAAAAATTGTATAAACATAAAAATTCTGGGATTTTTATCAAAAAGACACATCATGTCGCTCGGTATCATGTAAAGCAGTGCTACTGTAATATGTCTGTGTGTGTTTTTGGCGATTCTGAGTATCTTCCTTCACAATCATACGTCTTCAGTTGTGGCGCAGTATTCCCTTTTATAAACCTCTCATGTTTCGCCTTTCAGTAATTAAAATAATTCGAACGAAATATAACATAAGGTCCCTCGGACTTGTGTTTCCCTAGTGTTCGTGCCAGAAGCTCGTCTAAAACAAAGGGAACATCGGCAATTTCTTGCTGAGTAATGATCCGGCGTTGGTCATTCCGAGTGGCAGTGTCTCTAGCGTTTAACCGGCCCAATACATAAATATATTATGAAACATCAGCCTGAATGAGAGAGTGCCGGTATCTTTGAGCTTCATCTTCAAATGAAGCTTCACAATGGCACCTCTGGGTGTAGCGTGAGCTCGTTGAAGGAGAGCCGAGACGAATGATTTCCCCAAACTAACGTTTCCCGTTAGAAAGTCATTTCGCCACATAAACAAGTAGCCGCATCTATGAAGTGTCTAATCTAATATCTATTTTTCTATAACATTTGAACTGAAGCGTTGAATTCGCAGCACGCAACCGCACGTATTGAACGTGTGCGTTGATAAAAATATGATCGACTTGACTGCACATCAAGTCAGTTTCTCGTGTTATAATCATAGTTTTTAATTGTACTAAAAATTTTCTATTTTTATTTACATTTAAAAAAAACTGTTATGCCATCAACTGGAGTGTAAACAAGCAAAGTGTACAAATTGACGGTTATGTTAAGACTATTTTTTTTCTTTGTTTGTATAAATAAATTCATTTCAGAAAATTTATTTAGTCGGCAGTTTTTTACATAAAAAAGATTTTAAAACTATTTTTTTTTAAATTTATCAAAAACAATAACAATAGTCTTAAAAATAAAATTCATTTCAGGCAATTTATTTAGTCGGCAGTTTTTTACATAAAAAAGATTTTAAAACTAATTTTTTTTAAATTTATCAAAAACAATAACAAAAAACAATAACAATAGTCTTAAAAATAAAATTCATTTCAGGCAATTTATTTAGTCGGCAATTTTTTACATAAAAAAGATTTTAAAACTATTTTTTTTTTAAATTTATCAAAAACAAAAACAATAGTCTTAAAAATGCGAATAAAATAACTTAACACATATTTTAAGCTTAAATAAGCTTTAAATCGCACATTTACGCGACGGAGCTCTGAAACTTTAAACGGCCGGGGCTTCGGGGCATATAATATTGAAGAGTAGAAGCATCAATATTTCAAACAGTGTTTTAGAAATTTTGTCTTTTGTATCCATGCTATGTACAACGCGCGAAGGAATAAACCCAACGGCGCGTCGCCTGATTATCAGTTTTTTTTTGACAGATAAACAAGCCCGCCACTCCATCATCCATAAGCGATCACCCCTTGGAGCTAATTGATCCCAAAACAAGCCCCGACTTAGACGGGAGTCAAGCAGGGCTTCGGCCCTAAAACGGCTAATTCTCAATTGCTATTTAAATTCAATTTTTCCCAATTCAAACGCCCCTCCCACCGTGTTGTTGTGCGCCGGGAGACGCCGAAACCAATCCGCCGAGAAGCGATTATCACGTCACTTCAACTTCGTTCCCCGACGTGTCATCGTTTAAAGCGAACCTCCGCCAGCTGCCTTGCTATCAAATCGTCGTTACCGTGACATAATGAGGCAGAATCGTCGTAAAATACCAGTAACTGCGACTGTTTTTATAACTTAACACACAAATAATCTAAACAAAAGAAGTCAGGGGCCCCTTGATTTTATATTGATTGTGACTCTTTGTGTCAGAGTAACGGCGAGAAAAAAAAACGTGTAAACTACAAGACCCCGCATCCTTGTCTTATTTTTCGGTTACAAACATTAATTTAGCAGTTTTTTTTTCTTTTTGAAAGCCACACTTACCGACTGTTCACCCACCCGCGGTAAATCAAAAAGGGCTTTTTTAAAATTTAAAGTTTAAACAACACATATATGCCATATGATAAGCGAATATCTTTTTAAAAACCACAGCCCAGGGCCAAAATTTTAATTTTTTTTAAAGTACCAGTATTTATTCCAGTTAAACAGATTTTATTAAAAAGGTTGCAAATATTTTAGTTAAACACTCAAATAGTGAATCTGCGAACCAATTAAAAACAACAAAGGTATAAACATGAGGACAAAAAAATAATGCTAACAGATTTATATTTTAATTTTTTATAATGACGTAAAAGTTTATAAGTTTTTAACAAACTGTTTTGGTATACTTCAAAAATTTAAGCTTATAATGAAAATAGGTGACTAATAAATTGACAACAAAATGAGGATGACTGACTGTGTACAAAACCAATCATTTGCTGGTCTACCGTTTTTCATGGCAAAAATAAACAGCAAAAAATTTACTGAAATTGCTTATTACGCGTCGACCACACTAAAAAATAAGCTTAAACTTGTTATTACATTTTACTGCTTTATTCAATTTTATCTTCATTTTACAAACATCGCAATAATGTTTAAACTATTATGTATTACGGTTATTACTAATATACTATAATAAATATTAAGCTATATTATAGCAAGGAAAGCGTGTATTTTCCTTTTTTAGTATTTTTTTCTATTTTTTGTTTACGAAGTGTGAAAACTGAAAGCTGGTTACATCGTACTTCATTTTCGCGCTTTCGACCAATAATCATTCCGTTTCTTCCAGCGGTAATTTTGGCGGTGCCGAAAGAAAGGGATCGATCATTATAACTACTGATAATTGGCTGGATTTATCGGCGCGTTTTGTCGACGATTTTGAAATGCCTTTTCTCGGGTGGCGGCGCCTCTGACGCCTGGCGTCAGCCGGCCGAGAAAAATAAACAAGGAGATGAACCACCGGCCACACGTGTCCGCACTTGTTGGGTTCCCATACCCTGGCTCCGAAGCCGTCCCCTTGATCTACGAGCCGCTTAAGCCCGCCCTCGGAGCGCCGGGCCGCGCGCTTTTTGTCGGTTTTTTTCTTGTCAAGTGGGATGTTTGCCGGCTTTTTTTCTGTGTGAAGTGTTTTTTCGCCGGAATTTTAACGCTTTTCCGGGATTTATAGCGCCAACTTATCGGCGCTTTGTTTTTGCCGGAGAAAGGCAGTAGAAATAAGACTTTTCAGAGAAGTTTTACACGTGTTTTTGGAAAAATACGTAGGTTAGCAAAATGCTAAGCATAAATTTAACAGACAATTCAAAATTTTATGATGGATTTGGAAAAAACTTGAAGTGTTATGATATATAGGTTGTAACGTACCATCCTGCTGACATTTTTAATACCAGCAATAAAAGTAGCACAAGTGTTTCATCCTGTGCAAAAATAATAATTGTTTTTATCATCGATGGCAATATGCGAGGGTCAAAAATTTTTTCGAATCGAACTAATACAACCAAAAAAAACAATATACAGACTTACTGAAGCGGTTTTGAAGTAAATTAAGACAAAAATAAATCTACATTTTTTAATAGTTAGGAAAGTTTAAAAAACTTTTGCATTTGCTCCCTCTCTTGTCGTGTGAAGTTGTGTTCCTTCCAAATTTTTTCTCCACAAGTGATATAATATACAAACTTTTGTAAATTATAATTAAATGTAATAACTTTTGAATCCAAAAACAGACGGAATACAACCACATAGATTGTGGAGCAGCTTATGTGTATAAAAAACAGCAATTGGTATTTTCTTTTGATGCAGAACCACCCACACCTGTTTCAATACAGACAAGCAAAAGGAGTTTATTCCGTTGGATCCGAATGGTCAACATTGTAAAACTGGGCCCTAAACTTAAAAAAGAGCTTACTCATATTTCTTTTGCTTTGGGTGGCCCCAACGTCTCGGAAAACAAAACACCATGGTAGCAGTGTAAACCAAATCAAGAAAAATTTCTCTAAAATAGAAATGTTTGTCTCATTAACAATTTCGTATGACTTCGATATATTGCTTTTGGAAACAAATGCTGATGATTAACTTTTTACGATAGTTAAAACCCTGCCATTTAAAAGAAAATTGTTCAGTGTTAAAAGACCTTTACAGAATTATGACATTGTAGAATCATTTTTAGTCAATTAGGGCTTGGGAAAAAATGGAAATCTTTCGTCCATTGGAAAACCATTATTTTCCCAAGCGTTAATTGGCTAAACTAATTCTAACAGCTCCTCCCACAACCATTCAAACAGAGCAAAACATATATGACGTGATCACGAATACTATGACATCTTGAGGGTCCTTAAAATCCTGACGAGTTTTTTGCTTTACGACGACAACTTCAGCGGTTTCAGTTCTGTAAATGATTTGATGTCATTTGTCTAGTCCCAAAATGCAGAAACGCAGAAAGTTTTTTGTTTAAGTTTTAGAGTGTAGTGTCCCGTTATTATGAAAGCAGCTTTAAAAATATTTTCCCAATCAAAGAAAAACGAACAAATGTTAACATTCTTAATCATGAATGCCAAATGCATTTTAATAGCGGCAAAATCTACTCTCGGGATTCTATTGCTAAAATGTTCAATATTTCAAAGAAACGCATTTACAATGAACCGGAAGTACCCATGGACATCCACAGATAAACAATGAGCATATTTACAATGGGAACACTTTTGTTTGGACTCATCCGTTAATTGGCTATACAGAATGGCCACAAATGGTCGGCGCGACCTTGAAACCCCCCAATTTTCTTTGGGATATTTTTTTTGTTCCAAAATGTTTATTTGCAACAATAGAAATTGTTTCCAAAATTGTTCAATGTTCGGTGCGGTGCGGTTTGAACATCCAAGTGTCAACACCGATCACAATCCTAACCCCCGTGAAAATATAATTGCCGGGGTCAGTCATAGTTAATCACGGGAATCTGCATTACAACCGCTACTTTTCGTAGGGATACCGTAATCTCATGGGCATAACCATCACTTCGATTTCCCTATGATTACGAAAAAAAAAACAGCAAATTTTGAAATTTTATACACTCTATAGCAGCATGCACAATGATAAATTCACTTTTCCTGATCATTAATTTTTAAGAACGGGCTGTTTAGAGCCACAAGCGGGGAATCGGGAGCCACGAACAAAGGGAACTTATGGCCTTTAAGAAAAAAATTGGTTTGGGCTTTGATTTAAGCTTCGCTTAGGCTTAGGTATAAGTGCACGCCATTTTCAATTTCGGTTCCAAGTTCCCCACTTATGCCTATAAGTTGCTTATTTTTGGCACCAAGTTCCAGCTCCAAGTTCTCTCGGCCCTGTCAGCCCTAAATCGCAATTTTGGGTGTGTAGTGAGTAGTTAATTGGCGTTCTGTTTCAAACTATGGAGAACATCTCAATATTTTAAACTAGAAACATTAAATAAAAAAAATTCTGTAGTTAAATTATGTAAAAACACTATGTTTTTACATAATAAAATCAATTACTGTTTTGGTTGGACAATAATACTGTTAGAAGATTTCAATATGTGCAATTAAATGTAAGAGATTCATTTTTATTTGTAATTCGTATGTAGGACATTTTGAAGAATTTCAATAAAAATTTAACCAAAAACCAAAAAAACTGTGGAAAATGTTGCCGTTGTTATGGGAAAACAATGTCAAAGACATCAACAAAGAACTTTTCTATTAGGGTACCAACCGAATCGACCTCTCTGATCTCTATCTTATCCTTCATGAGAAAACAATCGTTGAGGTTAATCAGGTATATAACAACAACCGTACAACTGTCGTTTTCCCCTGGGAGGACAATAGTTGCACTATTGGTAACATTGCAACACAAGGCGCCAGGATGCCGCTCTCTGCCTTGAATGGGCGGCGATCCCAAAGAGCAAAAAAAAACCGGTCGGTTTAGTTTTTCCCAAAGTAACTGACCTTGCAAAAACTGCGCACTGAAGTTGGAGGAAATTAATCGATTTTTTTCTGTCAATGGACAGTTTTCACAAAGAACAAAAACGGGTTAAATACTTTTTTTAAAAACGACAACCTTATATTTTTTTAAATTTGTTAAATGAAGTAAGAAATTAAATAGTTTTCCCCTGTGAAAGTAAAGTTTCTAAACTGAAACATAGTTTAAAGACAATCTTGCCAAAATTTTAACAGTACATTATTAACATGTCAAGGATTTTGAACAGGTATAGTAACCTAGATTTTTGAAGAAATAAAAAACCCTCATGGTAAAAAGTGATTGATGTTTTCTTTTAGTGAACAATTTTTACACAAATCATTGTTTACTACGAATTTATTATTAATTTTTGCAAAAGAAAAATTACGTTTTAAAAAGATCATTAAAAACAAAACAATAAACTAACCACCTATTTAAATTGGGATGCAATATTATTTTTTACAAAAATTTGTTTTAACTTTTGAAATTTCGAACCGAAGACTGTTTTTTTTTCACAAAAGAATTTTTTATAACGTTAAATTGAGTTATTTAAGGTTTACATTTTATATGTAAAATACATTCGTTTGATAAAGAAATTCTTCTGTTTTCTTAAATCATAAAGAATTGCCCAATTGACCAATTTTATAAAACGGGCGCATTTTTTGTCCTACGATTGTTAGATACGTTTTTTCTGTTATATTCCAAGTGCCCCGTTTATAAATGGTTTTGAAAAAAAAGAAAATAGTTTATTGCCAAAATTAATAATTCTTCAGAAATCGTATCGTTATATTTTTTTTAAAAATAATTTTCTATATCTTGGTAATGAATCTAAAAAAAATAAAATTTTTATTATGAGTTTTTAAGCGGCACAACAATAAATTCCCATTTTTCTGTACGAGCACAAATCTGTACGAGCATAAAAATTTTGTACTGTACCAAATCTACAAAGAATACTAAACTTATTATTTCCTTCATTAAAATTGATCAAGATTATGCCTGCCATCTAAGTTGCACAGAAACACTGTTTTTTCCACCCGAAAAAAATCGCACCGATAACAACTTTTTCCGTTGTATCCCTATTAAAAGAAAAGTTGTTTCTATGGCTCGCTGTTCCTGTGACCAGCGAGGTTATCCACGACCCGACGGCTCTCGACGAAATAAATTTCGACCTTGGCCTGTCAGAATTCACACTTTCTCGCTTGTCAAAACCCCCACAGCGCCACCGGGCCTGTTACGATTCTATCACCACCGCAGCGTATGTCACTTATACCGTGGATTTGGCAGGAGATTTGCGCGCTGCTGGTGGAATGGGCGCGCTGCGTTCTGCTGGTGGAATGAGCAGATGAAGTTCCGCAGATCCGCGTGCGCATCCCAATTGCCAAGTGAACTGAAGAAAACAGAGATGGGTGGCCTTTCGCGGTTACAGACTAAAACTAATCAATATCCCGAAAAGACTAATAAGTCGGTGGGAGTCACCTCCTATTTTACAAATCCGCGGATTTAATAAATTTAACTATTAATCCTATCATCCTATTATCCTGACAACTAATTTATTTCTTGACATTACAAAAATCGCTTAGGATAGGTTGATTACGTGTAAAAGTTATGATATGCAAATTTTGGTCTTAAAAAAGTTATTTTTAAGATTCTCGACATGAAACATTAGGAGAATTTTGTTTATTGGATTCATTAAATACAAGTTTGGTAAAGTTTTTTTGTGACTCGATTCACCAGTAATTGCCATATTTAGATCGAGGACTGACCGAATTGAAATAGTTACATAAACCAACATCAAAGGATATGAATGAACTCTTTTGTTAAGTTTTGATCAAAAGATTAGTGGATAAATTTATTTATGAAATAAAAATCTTTTAAAAGAGATATTCACACATAAAATCAAAATACTGGAGACTTTTTAATTACTATGCTTTTGAAGTGAATCCTTAAAACAATCATAGTTGCTGTCTAATGGTTTAGTTTTAGTCCAAAATTGAATAAATTACTAAGGAAAGTGAAACGTGTATTTTAAGCCCGTTTAAGAAAATTTGCCGTTCAATATTCTTTCCATATATAAATCGCCCCATTATCCGTTATTGTTGGAAAAGAAAAGCTGCCGGTAGAAGCTGGGGAATCTCGAGCGGACATCTTAAACGGCTCGGGCATTCATTTTCATTCAGGTCCGGTGTGCGGAAATTAATATATGCAAATCCCATTAATGGCATTAGCGCCCACGACAATTGCATAGCGCCGGACTCCCGAAACCCATCCTTACTCCTATTTTTTCGCCGCATTGCGCCCTAAAAACGAGGCAGCGTAGCCTAGGGTAAGCCGCGAGCATTTAAAATTTTTTCGAAATCTCGGTTGTTTTAACCGATCGGGTGCAAACTTCACGCGCTAATAAATTTAGGTGTTGCTAATTTCAGATACAACTAGGCGCGCGAAGTCGGCCGACACTTTTTTCTCGCCGGCTTTCGTCCGCCCGATTCGGTCGGCGGTATTCGGCGCCCGGAGAAATTCCTGGGAGGAGCGGGTAAGAGCATCTAGAGCGGACATCTAATTATCAAGTGTCCCCTCTCAGCCCGGAAAATAACTAATGAAAATCCCTCAGAACCGCCGGACAAACAACACCTAATCTGCCGGGATTAGGTTAGAAATACCCTGTTACATGTTTAGGATAAATAATTAAACTTCCAATAAAATAATTCTGCCTCCGCCCTATTTATCGCCAGCCAACCGCGTAAATAATCCAATTATTAACTGTTTTTTTTTTGCAAAACAAACTGAAAAAATCGCTGCATAAGTTCCTTTATTCATTTGTAAAACATCAACTTTCTTTAAACAGTAAACAAAAATTTTAAAGTTTTTGATGACCATCTCAAAGAATTTTTAATATTAAAAAAACATCATCATGTTTGAGGATTTTAGCCACATTTGACCTTTGCCATTTTTTACACTAAAACAATCGAGCTTTGCTGCTATCAATGTTTTGCTATTAATGCTGTTATCAATCGAGCATTTTGTCAAATTTTCTACTTGTATCAATGGGTAATTGATTTTAGAAAGGTGTGTGACACTAAAAATTTCCATTTTCAAACATTTAAAACTACAAATCATTTCGTCATAGGTAATCCAACTGTGTCACACATCCAACTGTGGTTTTTAACATTCCCCCCTTTATTTTCTGTTTTTGATAAATTTTCGTTATTTCTCATCATCTTAAATTCCATTTCAATTGCTGTTTTTTAATAAAAGTTTGAGTCACTGCATTAAATGATATTTTAGCGCGAAGGATGTTTTCTAAAACGTCCTTTTGATCGCACAAGTGCTCGCAATTGTCATATTTTTTCGCGCAATCACTAATCCGTTCCATTCATTCAATTCGTGTATTATACATACGCGCGAGTACTCTCGCTGAAAAATAACAAAAATAAATTTCCCGAAATGCGTTGTTTTTTTATTGGGTGACTAATGGACTACCGTACTTTCAATGCACTGTCTTGCACCTGTTGTTTTGCTCTACACCAGCATTTTAAAATGATAAACGAGGAAAAACCAGTAAACAGATACAAAAAATAAAACAGTGGTATATTTCCTACAAAGAAAATGCGGCAAAACACACTTGTGTAACTGTATCTTTAACGTATTAAAGACGTATACAAAAGTCATATTAATGTATAGCTTAGGTCCCATGGTTATATACACCGATAGAGGTATTTTAACGCTAAAACTATTTCACAAATAAATATGATTTAGGGTCGATGGAGCCTTGGGAACTTGGAGCTGGAACTTGGAGCCAAAAATAGGAAACTTGAAGCCGTAAGTGGGGAACTTGGAGCCGTAAGTAGGGAACTTGGAGCCAAAAGTAAAAATCACTAAAAAGTTTACCTAAGCCTAAGCGAAACCTAAATCTAACCCCTAACCAATTTTTTCTTAAAGGCTCCAAGTTCCCATTGCTCGTGGCTCCAAGTTCCCAAATATTTCTCATGGCTCCAAATTCCCTGCTTGTGGCTCTAAAGACCCCGTACCATAAATATCTTTCTTTACATATTAGGATACCTGACTTAAATTCGGCACAGGTCTTAATTTCGGCCACCGGCTGTTATTTTTGCTTTGGACAAAGTTATGAAATGAACTGCGTATGGCTAGCGATAGATGACATGACGATTTATCCAGATATACGTATTTCATTTTATAATTTTACACGTGACAAAAATAACAGCCGGTGGCCGAAATTAAAAGCTGGCCGAATTTAAGTCAGTTAGTCTAGAGTTTTTTGAATTTATTTTTTTTAATACTGAAAGAATTTTTACCTGTTTTAACGCTTCCCATCAGTCTTAGGGTCGTAAAAATTAACAGCCACATAATTTTCGTTGTATAATATTGTTTCTTGTGCACTTGCTATTATCCTGCTGGAAAGAAAAAAAACGCTAAGAAGATTTTTTTATTTCTTCTGCTATCATTTTTCAGCCTTTTCTGTTCTTTTTAAAACCTTTCCAAGAATAACATTTCTGAAGATATTCAATATAAAATCATTTCTTCTTTTGCAAATAAAACGTCATCACTGACATGGTGTTGAGGTAAAATAATCTAAAACAAAGCATTTAAAAACTAATACGCATTATACGAGTTAAAAAACATTGAAAAAAACGTTATATGGAAAATTTGTTGACCAAAAAATGGTATTGTTTAATTAAAATTTGATTTTTTCTTAAAATTGCTAAGTTTTTTTCTTATGTTTTTTATAAACAATTGTAAAAATAAAAGCAAAAAAAAGAAAAGAAGAAAACAACTCAAAGTACTTCGGAGTAATTTTCAAATCGGAAAAAAATAATAACTAAAATAATCTAATCACAAAAATCTGTCAAAGTAATTTCTTATAGCTTATTAAATTTAAACATTGAATTAGGAGCAAGCGAACAAGCCAGCTATTTCACAATCTTGTTTTTGAAAACTTTTTTGTGACAATCCTCTTTTTGTCTATCAATCCGCGCCAGGATATAAAATACTGCATTATCCAATAAAACAGCTGCACTGGCGAATAACCATCGTAAACTCGTCACCACAGGCGCAATAAGACCCAACGGTCTTATCGCACCGAACGAAAGTTAAAAAGGTGCCAAAAGGCCGCCGGGAAAAAAAGATAAGGAAAACGTTTTCACGATTGACCGTGACATTAAAAAAATAAAATGGACTTTGTCGAACTTAACAAACCGGAACGACCGCACATACCGACCGCGCGAGGGGAATTAACGCCTGTCGGAATGACGCTCTCCCCGCAATAACTCAAACCCGACCGCTAATAAACGTCCGAAATATCGCTCCTACTACGGCAAAATCAGCCACAATTCGTATAAAATATAGGCGACTGTGACTTTTTTTAGATTTTTATCAGCACCTCGTATAATTTTAGAATGATTTGCAGCCACGCGTATTTTATAATGACTTCGACTTATTTTGCCGTACCAAAGAGATACGAAAGACAAGGGTCGGCGAGTGCGCTGGCCACTAGGCGACCGCCAAGGGGGCGTGGCTAGACGCCCGTCCATAAAATATGTAAACGCGAATTTTAGTTTAACTTTTTGACTTTCGATTTGGTTTTAAGCTGTAAGAGTCAGCTATATTGTCCTATATTTGTCGTTTAATGCTTTAACTCTAAGCAAAACAAAGAAAATTAAAGTATTTTTTGTTATTTATTTAGTTTTATTAAAATTATTTCGTCGAAAAACCAGTGAGAATACCAAATTGTTACTTTTCCGTTTTTTTTGTTTTTTATTTTCTTTATATAAAAATTTAATTTTTTTAGCTGATTAGAAGCAAAAATTTTGATCAAAAAAACCCATAGTAAATAGAACGAATTTTTTAAAATATCGAGGTTTAATACTATTTGTTACACGCTACTCTTTAAATTATTGTATATTTTTTTTAATTTAGAATTTTGTTCTATTATTATTTTATCTTAAATACAAACGATAGTTAATATACTATATTATACAATTCAAAATTTGATGTGTAAATTTTTTTGTTATTTTTTGTATCAAAATAAAAAAAAATGTTAGAGGAAAATTTTGTTCTCTGAACGTAATTCAAAATATTATTTAAACAGAGAATACAAAAAAAAACTAAAATACGTTTATAACTTACATAAGCTGTTAATTTATCAGTTAAAATTAGAGTAATTTTATGAAGTATGCCTTATGTTAATAATACAAAAATCCAAATCACAAAATACAATTTAAAAACAATTAACTTTAAAATTTAAGATTTCCAATAATAAATCATCGAAAGCAAAACAAAATATGTTTATAGCATAAGCATACTAAATATACGTTACACACATCAAATATAATATTTAGTATATCATTATGAGCTCGTAATTTATTTTATTGGAAACAAAGATACTGTTACAATATATGCAATGTTTTTTATAGAAACTATGAGAAAATTAAACCAAAGTATAGTTTTCTACCACGGCAATTATTTCACAGTAAACTTTTCGTTTTGAATTTTATATGAATATGTTGTAAATTATAAGATAAAAATGGAAATTTTAAAAAAATCATAAATAATAGGATACACTGTATAACAACGATAATAAAAAAGACAAATAATAAGATATAATAATAATAAAAAGAAATAATTAATAATAACATGTAATTTAAAAACGTGCAATTTCGGTCGCCAGACCTGAAGGCGACAAAAGTCAATCGAACCCGAGTTAGAAATGTCGATTTTGTATTTCTCAAGGTTAAGAAAACTAAGATTTATTGGCAGTCGCGAAAAACCAAAAAAAATCACTATAACGACAGCCTGCCATATCCAATGTTACAGAACGTTATAATTAAGTTTAAAAAAACTTCCCGCTGTTTGTAACGGTCGATCAGTATTAAATAATTCAAAAAATAAGTTGTTTGGTGTTTCTTTCTGTTGAAGTTTGTTCAAACAAATACTATAAAACTGTAAAAAATAAGTCAAACTTAAAAACATTGGTTTTTAAAACAATGTATAAAATTGAAGTGAATTAATAAAAATTTACCCAGGTTTCCAATATTAAATAGAAGTAAATTTAACAAATTCTGATTTTCAAGATATAAACTAAGCATATTACTTACTAATATTAATAATTAACAGTAAATACTAATATTAAAAAAAACTATATGAGATAGAAAACACGGCAGTAAATACTGGTAGTTACCTAACGAAATTAATCGAAATAACATTTGCTTGAAATTTTAAAAGCCTTCACTCTGATCAAAAAAGAGATTGTGATAATAGCATCATACAAATCGATATCAGCAATAAATCAAATCAATAATAAAAAATCAATAATCGTAACAAATCAATCAGCAATGCAAACAATCAATATCACGTTATTTCCTTTACAATATTAATTCATACGGAATAAAAACGATACACAGAAATCTCAAAACCACTCGAACGACAGTAAAAACTGCAACAGCACTATAGATTGCGGATAAAATCATAAATTTCCACAGACCTGATATTCCCACCGCTACTTCGCAAAGTAAACAGAAGAATTTATGATGGAATATAAACATATTTCGCGCCTGGGAAAATTACATAAAAGGACGCGCAATATCGGTAGGTACAGATTACTTCTATCCCGATGATTTTTTAACCATAGACAACTGGAATCACCAGACGGTGGTCATAGCAAAGATACACAAAACGTCCTTGCGACAAGCAAACAAAACCAGACAACGTCCTTTGTCCAACATCCCTGTCCTTCCGCCCCAACGCAAGAACCTTTAGTGTGATTTTCCTAGTCTTCAATATTATGTTCCGGAGCTCCGGCGATTTAAAGTGCAGGGAGCTCCGTAGCTCCGGAATTCCACACCTTAAATGAGCAATTTTAAATTTGTTTAAGTTTGAAAAACATTTAAAATTACTCTATTTGAATTTTTATAACTAAAATAGTTTTGTCGTTTTAAGTAAGTTTTGAAAAAACTTTAGTTTATAAAAAAAAATTTCCAAAATAATCTATAGAATAGACTTACTTTTTTTATAACGAAAACAGTAAACAAATAGGGCGGAGATCCATAGATTGCTCCGGAGCTCTGGGGAACATCACAAGGGGACATAAACTTTATTTTGATGTCAAGCTATGGTTTTAAAATAATAATTAAGAGCTAAAATCTACTTCATGATTTCAATCATCAAAATAAAAAAAATGCTTAGAAATTAAAAGATTTTTTTTGCATTTTCAATTGCCCAAATTAGTTCACTGTTTAACCCAATGTGTTACAATAATTTGAAAGTACATAGTGTACTTTTCAACACAAAGTTTTGCGTATTAAATGGTGGCATTCTGTTAAAAATTTTATTTTTTTAAAGTCTGAGGAGGTAATCATATTCGACTTATGAACAGGAAATTGTAGTTTTATAAAATAGCTTTTTTTTCCTATGACATTTCACAATTTACCAAAATTTATTTTAAAATCAATACCCAATAATTAGTTGTTTACTCGCGCGTCATTTCTTTAAAAAATCTGAAAATGGAGGGGACAATTTAAAACGAAAATAGAATAAACAAAAAAAAACAAAAAAAAAACCACAAAAATTTTGAACGTTTGACTAACTGGACAACTTAAATACGTAAATAAAAAAATCTAATAAAAAAGGATTTTTTTCGAAAAAAAAACACTTCTAAATTTTTATTTTAAAATAACAGCATATAAAAAAGCCGTGCTACATTTCTAAAATAATATTTTAAAATTACAACTTTTAATTAATTTCGGTCCATAATAAACAATTTATGATTTTGAAGAATATCTACTTCAAAGAGTTTATTTCTAATTATTTAAACTGACATTGCTCAAAATAAAAAAGACATTAATTTGTAAATTAAATTATATTTGCTTAATTTTAATTTAAATTAGTACTAATTATTTTAAATCCTCCTTAATTTTGCTAATATAATCGCAATTTGTTTTTGTTTATTGTTTAAAAAAACAAATAAAAGAAGCATTATTACAAAATCAAAATTCTAATCTATTTATATTTTTTAGGAAAAAACAAAAAATAATAAGTAAATATCATTATTTCATATTAACATCTGTTTACAGATTTTATGCAAAAAACTTTGCTTATTAAATTTGTCACTTCCTGACAGCCCTTAGGTTTAGATGGGACATAAACATATGTGTATAGAGCATTTACTGTTCTAATACACTTCAGTCTATTGTTTTGTTTTTACATCTCAATTAAATTACACTTTTGATTTGTTTTTTTTTCTTTAAGAAAATTTTCAATTCCGATTGTACATTATCCAAACAAAATAAATGAGTTTCTCGTATAAAAACAAAATATTCGGTTGTTTAATGAAGTAGGCAGCTTTCGAGATGCACTTTTTTAGAGTTTTATAATAATTTGTAAAATTAACTAGGCAAATTTAGGCAACTGAAGCATACACAAGAATATTTTTTTAGTAAAGTAATAAAATTGGAAACGTTTTAACAAAATTTTTAATTCATCACAAACATATTATATTTTGTAAAAAAAGTAAAGACATTCAGGGGCGGGTCCATTAAACGCGTGCTGACTAGGTGCTATCTCAGCACGTTGTTTAAAAATCTTGTTAATGTTTTAATTTCTGGGTTTTTTTCTTGAGAAAACTTATGGACTCTTTTTTTTAGATAGAATAATTAATATTAAAGAGTTTTATGCATATTTGTTTGAAATAAGATTGAAATTAAAACATTAACGAGAGTTTTAAACAACGTGCTAAGATAGCACGCAGTCAGCACGCGTTTAGTGGACCCGCCCCAGTTTGCTAGAAATAAGTAAAATAAAAAGGCCTATATTGATAAATCATTATGGCGTCTTATTTTATGTTTCGAAAAACACGTACACAATAGGCGCGGAGTAGCTATCAGACAAATTACCCCAGCAAGCATAACAAAAATGGGATCTTAAAAACTGTTTTGAAAGTAAATATTTCTTTACTGACATTTTATAAATTACTTTAAAAGCAATGTTTGAAAAATGAAATTTACGGGCTATTAAAAAACATTATACCTTCGCTTAAAAATTTGTTATCAATTTTAAAAGAAATGAAAATTATAAGAATTTGAACAATTTAAACATATTTAAACGTATAGTATTATGCAGAACATAAAATTATGCATAAACCCACAAATATAACACACCGAAAAATAAAAACGACACATCTAAAAAAACACACAGTTTAGCTAATTAAAAAGAAACCAAACCAGATTAATCGTCTTTTTCTGGTAGTGTTTATTAATAACAGTCCTTTATTGATTTCATTAAAAAAAGTTACAGTACGTCGTTTATAAGTTTGTTTCACTACAAAAAAGTTATTGTTGTAAATACAAATACTATTTTTAATACGAAAATAAAAATTGATTAAAAATCACACCACAGGCCAAATCTATAACATCATTGATGATTATAGACTCTGTTTTTTTTTAAATAAAAATGGTTTTAATCATTATTTGAATTTGAACAACACTTTTATCTGGTTGGTAAATTTCTTGACAAAAAAAATCCGTTCACGCTATTTAATTCGACTTTTTTAGCATACTTTTCTTTTTTAAATAAAAGTGATTTTAATGTTTTTAGACATTTTAAATAACTAATCTTAATGATCCTTTAAATGATGATAAATTTTTTAGTGATTGGAATTTAATTACATGAGAGAAATAAAAACGAAAAAAAAAACACACGAATGTTTGACGGTTTAAAAAAACACGTTACTCAATGCGTAAAATTTAAAAATTTTATTTAAAATTTAATTTTTATGACTTCGGCGACCCATCAATTCAATTAAACTGAAATTTCAGCTCAAAAATTACGCTATTACATGTGTAGTTCGACAGTACGATACGCTAAAGTTATTGGAATATATTAATTTAACACTGGTTTCGAATTTTTATAGATATAAAAATTTATGTCACAATGCCGCGGAAAAGATGAAAAACGATCATTTTAAGGAGAAATGGCGGAAGGTTCGAGTATAACTTTTAGTTTCCATTCCAATAATATTAATATGATATATGAGCGATAAAAGTTGTTGTTTCTCAAAACAACCAACAACTGCCTCGGGAGCACACGCGCAAATCAAAATCTATTCGGCGCCCAAAACTTTCTTAATGGATTAATTTCATAAAATTAAACAATCGAGCCATATGGAATGCATACTTATATTTCAAAAATCTGACGAAGACCAGGCATTAAGATTTAAAAAAACGGTTTTATAATGGTTTATTTTTTTATTTATAAAATGATACAAATAAATATCGAAAACTGTTGGAATTCATACAATATCAACGAAATATAAAAAAAGTTTTCGCAAAAAATTAATACAATTTGAGACTATATTTTGAATACGTAGTTCACAAAAAAATATTAAATTTTTTTCTTATTTTTTGACGTTTCAATTGCACAAAATTTATTTTTAAAGAAGTAATTACGATTATTGCAGTTTCTTTCAAAAACCAATTGAAAAATTTTAGTTTTAGAGTAATAATTAATAGATCTGCATGCCCAAATTTTTTTTGGTTTATTATAATTCACACATATTCTTTGTCTCTCTAAAACCATAAAATACACGTTAAAAAGACTTTTTGTCGCGATCCAAAACTCTTTAGGAAACGCACATAATCAACTGTTTTAAATAAGCAGCTGTTAGCAGATGGGCTTAATTTTGAGGTATTCATCGGATTGTGCTCGAAACCTGCCTGTTTTTTTCACTTTTTCTTTACTAAGTCAATTAAGATGAAGAGGTAAAACGCAAAGTTTTGACATTTTCATTTGATTTTACTAGGCTCAAAGTAAATTGGTTTTGTTGAATGAAAAATTTATAGGCATAAAACAAATTAGTTTTTATTGTTCTTCAATGCCTCCATACTTTTTTCAATAAAAAAACACAGCAGTGGATGATTTTTACAGTGGTTTGTCCAATTTAAAATTACTCGCAACTTTTTACAAAAAAACGAACGGAAAACTAAAATGTAAATTCGAAAATAAACCTCACTTTTTCTTAAAAATGACAGGTTGACATAAAGACAAAACGAAGAAAATGACATAGTCAATAGGTTTGTATACGTCGAAGTGTGCAGTGGGTCAAATATTTGCCAAAAAGATCACAACTCTGTGGGCCTTATAGAAAGTGTAGCATTTGGAAGGTTAAGCTGAGTGCTCACTTAGATCCATCGACTGATTTGTTATTTTGCAGTCGGTGAAATGATACAATTACAAAAAAAATTTAGAATGCCCTAAATTAAAAAAAGGTGTATATTGAATTACAAAAAAATAAGGGATGTCTTAAAATAGAAAAATTTTAAAGGCATACACAAAAGGATATACACAAATTTTTGCAAAATAATAAAGCAAACTAATACAACTATGGAGATTTAAAGGCTCTATTAAAAGATTTGGTAAATCTGAAGCCGAGATAACTTTGAGCTGAAACTCGAAGTCAAAAATTCAAATCTTGGAGCCGTAGGCAATTAAAAGACAAGTTTGAAATTTTTAAAGACTAAAAACAAAATAAAAATACACCTAAAGGCTGGTTCAAACTTATGAAACGTCCTTTGGACAAAGTCCAAAGGACAAAAGTCCTTTGGACTTTGTCCAAAGGACAAAAACAGCGTCAAAACATCCTTTGGACTTTGTCCTTTGGATTTTGTTCAAAGGACAATGTGTTCATACTTTTTGTCCTTTGGACTTTTCCCTTTGGATTTTGTCTTTTGGACTTGGTCCAAAGGACAAATTTCAAACAGCATTCATACTTCGTCCAAAGGAAAAAGTCCAAAGGACGTTTTGGCTTGTCTAAAGGATGTTTTGGCTTATCTAAATTTTCCTTTGGACTTTGTCCAAAGGACGTTTTGTCATAAGTATGAACCAGCCTTAAGTCATTTTTTATTTTAAAATTTATTTATTTTCGCACTAAAAAGATTTTTTACCTGTTAAAGAGAAAGAAGTATATAAAATACAGAATAAATTGATAAATTTTAAAACTTTAAAAATAAAGAAAAATATTTGATAAACTTTAAAAAAATACAAATTTTATAATTATGGGATAAGTTCGTTGTTAACAAGTTTTTGCATTGTATGCAAACACACAGAAAAAAAACGAACTGGAGGTTCAGTTTTAGTTCAAAAAAACCCCGAAAAGTAAGAAAACTATTTTTAAATATGAGCAAAATAAAAATCTAAAACTTAGTGATAAACCGCTAATTCATTTGGAAAATGGCCTGTTATGGTGAAAAATTATAAGTATAATTATTTAATGTATTTGTAAAATAGATATTTATAGAATAAAAATAAAAAAATGTAATAGAAACTAACTAATTTATTTTTGTTTTATATGAAAGTGCAAAACTGACTCCTAAAAAAACGGAAACGGTGGTTGGCTAGCGGTGTAAGCCACTCAATCAATATGAATCAGATGTGTAGTTTTTTGCGGGCCAAACAAAAACAAAAACTCTTATCCAGGGAGTATTAGCAAAGGTGGATCTTTGTTATTAGTGTAACAATTATTGTATATAAAATTATAACAAATAGCTGCATTTATTGTTAAAAAAGAACCGAAGTGATTCATTGCAGGATATCCTCTTTGTTTATAAAATATAGGCGGCAAGATTGAACTTTTTAAATACATATATTTAAGGTTTTTTTAACAAGTTTATGTCAACCATATCCTTTGATATATAAATATAATTTGAAATAATAAAAATAATATTTGTATTTTTTGATAATTTAATATATCTGTCAATTTTTTGAAACATTTTTTCAAAACTAATGAAATGATGGGAGTCAGCCAAAGGCTAGAAATATCCTCAACAACAAGGAATTACTTGAAAACTGTGGTACAAATCTAAGCGGCTCATTGCAAAATTTTTAAAATTTTCTAATAAATTAAATAAAAATTTCTATATTAAATTTTAAAAAAATTGCTTTTGAGGATAAAATTTTTTTATAGATCCTAAAATAAAAATACTTTAACTAGCAAAAACTGTTTAAAAACAATCTTTGTTAAAAAAATAACAAATCAAATTCTTCCTACAAAAAATACTGAACAATCTCGCTGTTACTATTATTGTTAATACCGAAATATTGTTTTGTACTAAAAAAAATTATGGAAAATATGTTTGTTTTTTTTATTTTAAAGTAATAATTCTCATAAACGTATACTATCATTAAATTTTTTTAATCAAGGTATAAAATCTTAATCTTATCTTAATGTTAATCTCGCTGATAACCAAGCTAATATAAGAAAATAAATATGTGCCAGCTGAAAAACAAGGTCTCAGTGTCGTAAACTGCAACGAGCATCGTTTAAAATTGCAAAAAAGCTACTACAACACAAACTTTAAAACCCGCTATCAAATTCCGATTTCCTGAAAACCGATAGCCAATAGGCATTTAAAATTTTTATGTTAACTTCTGGTAATGCAGTGTCAGATGTTATTACAGAGTTTCAAAACAAAATATAAGGTCTTTAAAAATTTTATAACAGAATTCAACCGCCGTACCTTTTGTTTTAGAAATAAATCAAAGCATGTTATTTTCAAAACTATCTTATTTTGTCGAATATATAACTTTATTTGCATTTTAAATGGTTTCTAATCAATAATCAAATTTTCATTCTTTTATAAATGAGGAAATTTTGCTCCCGGTTCACTTTTTCTTTCCGAATACTTTGTCAAAGCAAAATACGATGAAACTACATTATATAGTAATACCATTTTAACACTATTTTGTGACACCACTATTTTGTAACAAGAGTGTAAATCAAGGAATACTATAAAATTGTTTTATATTTGTAAAAAAAATTATTGCATGTTAAGTTTCAATCTTATATATACTTTTAATTATAGTTTCTTTATTCCTTTTTATATTGTATTATAATACTTTGTAAATTTTAATATTATTAGTTTATTATTCTCTACAAAAAGGATAAAGCGGCATTTTACTTTAAAAATTTAATTTAACACACGATTTAAATCCTCGTTTAAAGTTTAAAATATGAACTAAGCAGACCTAAGTCCAACAATAAACTTATAGGTGCGGTGCGGAGTTAAATTTTTTGTCTTCGATTTTAATAGTTTTTTGTGAAAACCCTACCTCTGCCCCCAATAGCCCACAAAATTTTTTTTATCAAAATATCTCCATTGGTTCAGGAGATATGACCCCCCGTAAAAAATTACCTTTTTCGACAATTCTGTATGTAAAAGATTGCTCAATGGGTATAACGATATTCTTACAAAATATGCACTCAAAAAAAGCGGATACTTTCTACTTTAATTGATACCCTGAATGTTAAGATTGGGACAGTATTTCTCGAGATATTGCATTTCCTGTCCAAAAAAACCGCGATTTTTTTCCCTAAAAATACGAAGTGTAGGCAAAAATGTTGGGTAAACTTCATGAAATCACTGCCGTCGTTTGTTGTTTTTAACAAAAAAATCGATGGTTTTTTTGTACGGGAAATACAATATCTCGACAAATACTACACCAATCTTTACAATCAAGATATCAAATTAAAAAAGAAAGTAGCCGCTTTTATTGAGGGCCCATTTTGTAACCTAAATTTTTATACCCATTGAGTAATCTTTCACGTACAGAATTGTCAAAAAAGCAATATTTGGGGTGTCATATTTCCTAAACCACTGGAGATATTTTGATGAAACAATTTTTGTAGGCTATTGGGGGCAGGGGTAAGGTTTCTACAAAAAAGTCATCAAAATCGAAGACAAAAAGTTTGACTCCGCACCGCACTTTTAAGTAAATAAAACTTTTATAAAAATTCAACACTTTTTTCATCTTACTGATGAAAAACCTTCTAGCCTTGACACTTTTTTAGTATTAAAAATCCACCTAGCTTGCACATCAGTTTGTTGACTTGAATCTAAGAGTATATTCCGCTGTCGGCTCTATCAAAGCAAAAATTTAAAATTCATGTGAATGAGAAGAAACCAAGGGATATTTGTTAAATCCGACAAGCTATAAGACATAAAGCAGGTAGCCACACTGAACCAATATTTTCCTTTAACACAAATCAAAAATGTTTTCGTTGCAGAAGTCAAATAAAATGCGCGTATTGGTGGATAATTGTCAATAAAATCAAGGATATATAACACAAAAAATGTCCGATCGTACACGAAATTTTCGAACATACTTTTGCTAGAAAAATCACACATGAACAATTTTTTTTTGTTGTGCGCAACCAATTGCAGTGCGAAAAAAAGCAACACTGAGTGCAAAAAACACCTAAGAATTTTTGCGTGCGAAAAAAATCGCACAAAGTTGCACATTTACGACTTTTTTTCCCCAACAACTCAGTGTTCATTCGGACATTCTCTTGTGTTTTATATTCTTGTAAAAACTAATGATAATTTTATTTTTTTAACTATACTAAGATATATTGAGGTGTAGGCTAAACGTACAATCAATCTATACTTCAGTATATCGAGAGGTTATTAAAAAAAGTAAAAAGGTTTAAATCAAAATTTGAGATAAGGATTCTTCTATTATTCATATAGAACTTATTGTCCGAAATTTTATATAGAACTATATAAATATACTATACTGAAGCTAAACGCTATAATTATAAGACTAAGAAAGAATATAGTAGCGAAAATTCCCTTCGGAGGAAAGTGAAAACAAATATTTGGAAATTTTATGTCAAATATCAAAAAGGCAGTTAATGCATATCAATCGGCATTTAAAAGAAAAATTTTGACTATATTTTCACTCAAAACATTACAATTTTACCATAATAATTTTGTAGATTTTCGGTAATTAGACTTGCAGTTGTTTAGTTTATTTTTCGCAAGCTTAAATGTTAACCATTATAAAATCTGAAAAACAAATGTAATGGACGTGTGGCGTCTTAGTTTTGTTCATGGAGATGGCAAACGGAAACCATCAGACACACAGTTAAGTAGGCAAACACTAAATTCCACCGACTCCGACTCCGTCTAAAATTTACCGTAATCTACCGTAATTTTTAGTATTATGCAAATTTTATTCTAAGCCTAAGCCTAAGCTTAACCTGCACATCAGTATATAAATTGCAGAAATTTGAGGCGGAGTCGGAGTCGGAGTCGGTGGAATTTAATGTTTGCCGATTTGGGGTCGATGGAGCCGAGGAAACTCGGAGCTGGAACTTGGAGTCAAAGATAAGGAACTTGGAGCCGAAAGCAAAAATTTTTGAAACGTTTTTTTAAGTCTAAGCGAAGCCTGAATCTAAAGCCAAATCAATTTTTTCTTAAAGGCTCTATTGTCTTACATCTTATTTTTAATTCGTCTAAGCAGGGACATACATAAGCAATAAACACATTGCAATGATTTTGTGCTGTTCTAAGTTTCGATTGTTTGTGGCTCCAAGTTACAAAAATTTCTGATGGCTTTATGTTCCCTGCTTGTGGCTTTAAAAACCCCGTATACTTTTAGTATTAAGCAGCGCGCCCTTACCTGCATTAAAACTAATTTTTGCCACTCAATATCATAGAAGGGGCTAAAAAAATTTTAAATAAAATAACTATTACATAAATTCTTTACGTTTTGTTTAATATCTACATCAAAAACAAAAAAACTAAACTAATGTTCATCTGTTGGGCTATGTTTTAAGCAAATTACGATACTTAAAAAAAAGATCAACGAGGTAAAAACTATAACTAAAGTTTCCATTGTCTAGACCATGGAATAATTTAAAATAATTAAACAAATAGACAAACACTGCCGTGCCAGAAAGGAAATGTTAACGAAAAACATATTGCGTTAAAAAAAAAATACTATTTTGGTAAAAAGCTATAAGCACTAGTTTTAAAAATTTAATGTTAGCACATCGGTAAATTTGACGTTGCTAAAACTTCCATTTAACCTTTTTTATATTTTTAAAAATTACCAAAACATTAGTTTTTTTAATAATATAAATAAATAATCAAAAAGAAATATCTATCACAAGTTGTCTGAATAATTCCAATAATGAATTTAAAAATTAAAAAACCCATTATGTTCTTAAAGATGTTTCGAGAATATAATTAAAAAACATATATTAAATAAATTAGCAATAGAATTCTAAAATTATTAAAAATAAACAAAAACTGACAAGGTTTGTGATTTTTGTGTAGTTGTTTTTGTATAACGTTGTAGTTATCCACTTTTATAACTTTTTGAGACACAAATATTTAACAACACTTTATTTAGGATTAAAAATTTAAGCTTAGACTAAAAAATAACGATTTAGAATTTTATTAGCATCCCACAGTGTTTGCAAAATATGTTTATTAAAAATGACTTTTGCGCAATTCAAATTTAAAAAAATTCCCTATTTTTTTCTCTAAAAATTAACAAACAAACAAAAATTAACAAATTTTTCTCGGTTACATGAGTCTAAATTGTGTTTTCAATGACTCGCTAAAATAGATAAAAATAGGTTTTAAAAATAGTAAATTTCTCATTTTTGACACCAGAAAGCGCGTGCAGCGCTAAAAACTGCAGTGCAGTTTCTGGTGAGATAAGTAGAAACGCAGGTGGCCGTACCCTAATAAAGTGAAACGCGAGACCCGATACACACTCCACGTCGAAACCGTGATTAAAAATTGCAAAGAGTTAACAAAATTACAAAAAAACCTTTTATTTTGATGATTGTTTTGCAGAATCATGATTAATACCCATTTTTTATATAGGAATATGAAATTTTTAAAAAAAATGATTGAGACTGGAAAAAATTTCGAGGTGAGCGTACATTTGTTTTGAACAATAATTACATCAAAGTATTGTTTTTATTAAATCTAACTTTTGTGTAAATCAACCGGACCGTAAGCGAGATATTATCACCTGAAAATTTTTTCCACTCTCAATGATTTTTTAACAAACTCTTAGATTTCATTTCAAAATCGTTAAATTCCGGCCGGAAATAAATTATATGCACTAAAAGAATTCTAAATTTTCATCGATTTTAAAAACTCTTAACGCAGAAGGCATTTGAAAGAAGAAAAAAAAGTTTAACCGCCCTATCATAGGAAACAGAAATAAATGAGTGTTGTATTTCCCATACTCCGATTGAAACAAAGCCTCTAAGGCGCAAAAGCTTATCTTCGCGGAAATTTTTATATCTGGCGGCATTTTTAGTTGGGAAAAGTGAAAAGTACTATTAACTGCTGTGGATTGCATTCATAGAATTTTGAATTGCAAAGTTATTTTCAGTAGGTTCTTTGATCCTTAACGCTTATTAATACATCAATATTAACAGTTATGGGCTCACGGACTGGCACCTTTACGTGCATTATATTATTTGTACAAGCAATAAAAGTCATTTTTACGCCGTATTATATGTTTTTAATTCAACAACCAAACAAAAACTGCGCAATTTTTTTTTATGATCTTTAAAACCCCTTAGATCTATAATATTATGCGTGAAAGTGTATAATATATATAAAAAAATAAGAAAAAAAAAATCAATTTTGAGAATGTCATTTTATAGGTTTATTCGCATTTAAAATGGAAGTTAGAATTATCAGTGCACATTAAAAAAATAAAATAAATAAAAACAGTCACATTATTTAGTTTAAATTTGTATTAAGAAAATTATTTTTAATTTTTTTAGTTAAAAATCGCCAAATTATATAACATTATGTACACAAATTCACTATTAAAAACATTAATAAGCATTATTCTTTGCATTATAATGCCAGGAAAAAAACTAAAGTAAATTTTGCGACAAAAAATCATTTGTATTGCTGGGAAAGCTTCTAAATACCTTGTACGAGTAAAACTTATTTTTACTTTTGATTGTTTGATTCTCCGATTCATTTTTTTATTGACAAAGGCTTAAAAAGCGGATTGAGAACGCCAGAACTGGACATGAAAGATTTCGCACAAGTTTTAAAAGCCAGCCGATTTTAAGTTTCATCAAACAAATAACGAATTTTAACAGCAAATACACGAGTTTTTGTTTGCACATGCTCTTGTTTGTTTTAATACTTTACAGATGTTTTAATTTTTTAGAAAAAAAAAATTGTTGCGCCTTAAATACAAACTGAAAATTTTTCAATATTTAAATAATAAATACTAAAGAATTTCAATTATTTAATCACAAAGAGTGACAATATTTGCTAAACTCATTGTAGTCAAGCTTATTAAAAGGCATTCCCACCTTGTCATAATGATGGAATATTCCGAAGCGAAAACGTATTACCTTTATTAACTATTAAACAAACCTATTAATAGAGTTGCACACTACTAACCGTTGATCGTTTCTTTTTTGTTCAAAATCTCAATGAAAATCCAATAGAATATTTAATATATTACACTAATACATAGGTAATGTAAAGATGAATAAAAAAACAAATTCAAATTTAATAAAAAGAACGGAAATATCGTTCTAAACAAAGTATGGTTGCATTTTCGCTTAAGATTTTACAAAAAATTATTGTTTTTTTTTTAAATTTTTTAATGCAGGGCACGCAATATTAATTATTGATCACTGACTACCAAACAAGAGGACATAATATGTTTATTAACAACAATAAATTGAGCAACATAAAAATTGTGGATTCTCACTCAAAAATTGATCTCGGTCTTTTGGCTTTAAAAATATTTGTTTTATGTAATTGAGCTACGAACCAACTTACGCACAATGCACAATGCACAATGCACGATGCATAATGCACAATGCACGATGCATTATAGTACCTGTTCACACTTACGCACAATGCATAATGCATCAAAACGAATTTTCAGCCAAAACTATTGTTAAATACGGTTTAAAATGCTTGTTTTTCTTATTAAAAAACGAAACCTAACAAAGAATAGCGTTGCTGCAAATCCAAGTTGACAAAAAAACTCAAATTAACCGATGTTGGGATAAACTATCCTGAATATTAGTCAGGAAAGCTAAAAAAAGCCAAAATATAGTTCCAAAATCCCTCTTTTTTATTTATTTTGCATAGAATTATGTTTTATATTTTGTTAAACACAAAAATATGTTTTAAATTTTATGTATAATGAAATTTGAAGTCATTTGTTTAAGATTATTTATTATTTGATTCGTTTTTAAACAGAAGAGTTCTCAACGTACGTACTTTGCGAAAAAAGTGCGTACAAATTTTGCTACTGGCACAAAACTTGGAACGCCGTTCCAAGTTCGATAATGCACTGTGCATTGTGCATCGTGCATTGTGCGTAAGTGTGAACGGGCCTTAATGGTTTTCTATTATACTGCATTTTATGTCATAAATGTGGTTTTTAGTTGTGCCGAAATTTTTTCTATGTCGAAATATGCATAGTTTTCTGGGACAGTTGCTACCTCTTACACTAGGCGCGCAAAAAGTCACACGAATCTAACTTTTTCACATTCTTCTTTAAATAGAGTGGATCAGACATGCTTGCGTTTTCATAAAATAAGCAATTTTAAAACAGTCTAAATTTAAATATTAAATTTAAAAAAACCCAAAGATATATTTTATCAGGCTTAAATTTTGAAGGTAGTCAAGTAATCACTCGTTCTTTCAATATCACGTTCAGGCGAACACGTGACGTATTTTAATAATTATTGGTTAAATTACCACTGACGACTTATTTTTTTTTGTTTTTCTTGATTTGCGCATTTATTTTAATTTCTTGCTCACAAAGAGGGAGGGATACGCCCTTAAAGAACTTTAATAACTTTAATACAGGTTTTTACCTACTGACGTTAAAACCCTGACGATGATCTGTTAAAGATCGAAACGTTGGTAATAAAGATTCTACTACTATTATTTTGCCTTCACATCATGCATGCCTCAAACTAACATTCATTTAAATTATGACTCTCAAAGCAACCCTAAAAGATTTCGTCAATTAATACAGCATTCTTATAATAAATTTATCAACAGATAATCGCTAACGCAGATATAAAAACAAAAAAAAATGAAATCACTTTAAAAACAAAAATTCAAAAAGTTTTAAAAGGGGTTTGAGCTTATGTTTTTCAACTATTAGTTTTAAAAATACTAGCCGGATACGCAATAAAACAGCCACTAGATACATAGATCTATGTTCACTTTGGTTTTGCTATCAAAAAAAAAAACACCAACAACAAGAAACGTTGCGATTTTGATACTAGATCCATTTAGAATTAACGAGAGCTGTATTGGGTAGGCGGGACAAAAATAGAAAGCGAAAGCTTACATTTAATTTCTCAAAGTCCGCAAAAGTGGCTATAATTCAAAGTTTCAAAACGGAATCAAAGAACGCACGCGATGCTAAAACAGCCAGATAAAACCTTTCCGGGAACACTATAGCTCCCATTTTTGTGAACAAAAGCAAATAGAAAACTTTTTTAACTCAACGGGTGGACTGAGATTAACATTAAATAAAAGTTGATAAAACTGAACAAATAATAAAATAACGGCATTGAAATATAGTTTTTTTTAAAATTTCACTTATTTCCGAAAGCAAAATTAATAAAAACGTACTGAAAAAAATGCTGTCCGAATTATTTTCTTTTTTTCTGTAAAAATTTATTTATGGCTATAATTTGATGTTTTTTATAGCGTAAGCTAATAATATATTGACCAAATTATTGCGCTTTTTATATAATATGCCGTAAACTATTTTACGTTAAGTTGTACATAGGAACTCCATTTTTATATCTATGACACATTAGTCCATGTTTTATTTATAATTTTTAACCATTGTTAGAGTTTAACCAAACTGAACCATGATAAAATTAGGAAATTTTTAAATTAAACGCCTGACAAGTAAAATAAACATAATCATTATTAAATTTAAAACTTCTCATAAAATTTAAAAGCATCGCCAAATATTTAGTATACACATTTTTATTAGACTAAAACTATTGGCGCTTATATAAATGCTAGGAATAATCTATTCAAAAAGCAAAAATATAATAAATTCTAGCAAAAGACGAAACAAAGTTTCGAAAAAAAGCCTTATATTAAATAGAATAGTATAAAACTACATAAGTCTAAAAACTAAATGCCAGAAAAGACTGAAACAAGTCTCTTTAAAACCTGTAAATTAATAACAGATTTTGTGAAATTTTCAGAAAAACAAAACCGAATAAAAACAATACGTGTAAAAGCTTTAGTTTGCGTTTTTTAACTATTAATAAAACTTGATTTACATAAATTTCTCTTAAAGTGGACTAACTTTTTACATGAGTTAACTAGCTGTAAATACCACAGTATTAGTTAAGTCACACGTCGTCAAAAGATACAAAAAAAGTATAACGCAAGCGTCACAGTAACCATAAAAAATTTCTGTCAAAATAAGTTATCGCATTGCGCATTAAATTTTGTAATTTATCATTATTTTCGTATAAAGCAAAACATACCGCCATATTAACGGCTTTTTAAAATCAAATATCAAGTTTTTAAGTCCGAAAAACATTGAAAAATTCAGATTTAATATAAGGCGACTTTTAATTTAACAAATACATTGACAGCTAATTTGTTTTATGTAATAAATAGAAACATTAAAGAAAAAGTCGCCTTATATTAAATCTGACTTTTTCGCGTTTCCTTTGAAAATTTGGTAATATTTATTGAAAGGTAAGGAATTATAGTTGAAACCAAAAAATAACCACAAGAAAATGTGATATTACTGAATAAAGTTTCTTAATATGTAATTCAATAAGGAAAAAAAGTGTAGCACGGTACCCCATTACCTAATGCGAACATTAGGAAAAAACTGGTCGTTTTTCACGTGAACAGAGGTTTAGCTACAGGCAATAGAGCATATTCGAGAATAAAATTCAGGTGAGGGGGCAATTTAGCATCTACATGCAAAAAATTAGCTCAAATATTTACCACCGGAAAAAATTTTTGGGGGACCCCCCCCCAAAAAAAAACAAAAACAAAAAAGAGTTAAGCAAATAAAGCTTATTAGTATAAAATTCAGGTATGTTTAGCAAAAGTTTTTAGGTTTTTAATATCAGAAAAATATGGGTAATATTTTAGTTATGTAAAATGTTTAGATTTTTAATTGGTTAAAAATATTAAAGGTTTTGTGATTTTCGATGACGCCATCAACAACGGTTAACCGCACAGTGACTTAACCCATCATGGGC
>JASAMX010012669.1:0-20268 GCA_030248175.1 Microlaimidae sp. YZB2_3
GTGAGGAAAAGGTGATTACAGGAATAGGTTAACACTTGTTTAATGCCCCTTGATCATTTAAGGAACATAGTGAAATAAGTAACTAAGAATATATAATGAAACAGAAAAAATAAATGATAGAAAATTTTTGTTTGTTTTTACTTTTTAGGGACAGCTTTTGAGCCCTCATAGTGATAGGTCTATGAAGGGATTTCACAACACAAACATAAAAATTTAGTTAAAACCTGTGAATTTGTTCCCTATTTTTACCAGTATAAAAAACACAAAAGCAGGTGAAAAACTTATTGAATTGAAAAGATAGGAAATTTATATTCCCTTTAGTTTGCCCTTTAATTTGCCCTTGCCAGACCAACTTGCCAATTTTGTGGACCCACTATGAATTGCTGCAAATGTTGGTTTTGTGAAAAGTCCTTACTTCTGAGACAGCTTAGATATTTTTTTGTTATTATGTTTTTTGACTTATTACATTGACCTATGTTGTCTATGTTGCTTTGTAAGATTTGAGTTTCAAGGACCTATATTCATAGGTGTTTTTTGAGGGGGGGGACAGAGGGGTCTACCCCCCTCCCTAGAGCCAAAATTTTGGACCCCAGTAGAAATATTTCAGGGGCCCCCCCCTCCCCCCACAAAGCTCCAGAGCGGTCCGGCCTGACCGCCCCTAGCGAAGCTGACACCCCTCCACCGCCCCCCTCTCAACCGATTTGGAAGTATATTTTTTATTTACTGTCAAAAACACGGTTTTTTAGTTAAAAACAGTGTTTAAATACATTTTTTTAGGCCTAAATAGGCGGTTTTAGTACATAAAATTCAATATTAGACCTAAAAACACTTAAATTATTGAGTTAAAAAAATTTTGCTAAAAAATTGAACCCCCCTGACCCCCCCTAAATTTGAAATCTGGCACTCGTGGTCGACCCCCCTAAAAAGCCAGGGGGTCTAGACTCCCCTGGACCCCCCTAAAAAATTTTGGCCTTCCACCGGGGGTGGACCCCCCCTAGCCACCCAACCCAACCAAAAACACCTATGCCTATATTTCAAATTGTTTTGCCACAAAGTGTGTTAGAAGTTTCGTGAAAACCTGTTAAAAATAGGTATTTGTTTGTGTTTCTTAAGTATGCTAAGAATTGATACTTTAAATATAAACTTTTAATTGATGTTTTTTTAAAGGAATTTCAAAACATCAGCTGAACCTGATGGAAGTAAAATCAAAGGAAAAAAATTCCAGCTTGTAGTCTGTACAAAACTGATGCCAACTGGGAAAAAACTGCATATCTTGCAAAAAAGATATTCAATATAGTAAATAAATATAGCTAAAATTGTATAATTTTTGTATAAATTCACCCTTTTAGTTAGCAAAAGATTAGTACCTATGGTAGCCAGCCTTAATTTTGGTCATTGACTGTGTTTTTTTCCATGCACAAAATTATAAAATAAAATGTGTATGGTTAGATAGATCATCATGTCATCTATCTAGCCATACCCAGCAAGAAAGAGAGAACCAAAGAGAACCCAATATCGACCCCTTAAATGACCCCCCCCCAAAATAAATAAAAAAAAAAGAATATAAAGCAAAACCACCCCCCCCCCCCCCCCCACCCCCCCCCCCCCCCCCCCCACCCCCCCCCCCCCCCCCCACACCCCCCCCCCACCCCCCCCCCAAAAACCCAAAACCCACCCCCAAACCAAACGAACCCAACCACCAACCCCCCCCCCCCCCCTCATTTTATATTTTTCCACATGGCAAAAACAATGGGCAGGCGGTGGCTTAAAGTAAGGCTGACTAATTTAAGTTAGTAAGTTACCATAATTTTTTCCCAGTATGGCTTATTTTCCCACTTATTGTTGTTAGCCTACTTAAATTTACTTTTAAAACCCATTTTATAATTATAAGTTTCTCCTAAACAGTTTTTTTAAGTGTGTAGTGATGCTATAAAAGTTATGTTTCTAGTGTGAGTGTAAACTACCCAGTGATAAAAACAAACCAGTGTGAACTACCCAGTGATAAAAATTAATACTAGTGATGTGTCCTGCCTACACAAAGAGCAAAGGGATGATTTAAATTTTGTATTTTATATGGAATCATTTAAAATTTTTAAAATTAAAAAAACTCATTTGTAAATTTGGGGTAATAAAATAAAAAAACTTGGGGAAATGGGACCCTTTCTTTTTTTGGAGGTGTGTTCAAAAATTAAAGCCAGGAGGTGGACCCAACCCTGCCTTCCCCCCTTTGCTTGAGCTCACCTATGAGACATTTCTGGACAGTGCACAGGGTTGCATGTGCATAGCATGAACATGACTAGGATTTTTGAAAAGAATCTAACCCTGAGATAAAAAAATTTAGTAAGGGCTAGCATAAGAATTTCTAACTGTACACACTGTCAAATTTTTGACAAAAATTTTGCAAGAACACTAATTTAGCACATGGGACTCTTGTGGACACTAATTTGTGTATTGCCCCTAACTAATTTACTGCGTTTGTTGCATAACAGTTTCTTGTGAAGCCAGTACTCATTATTTTGTGGAGAAATTTTTTATACAGGAACAAGAGTGTAGGAGAAGTTAAATTATATGCAAACAAAACACTCTTTTAAAATCTGCTGCTCACAGAACAAGCAACAAGCAGATGTTTTGAAATAGGACATGTTCAAAATTTAGTTGAAAATTTGTGTACATCTGGATATTTTATTGCCTCCTGTGTATTCTTGGTTGTAATGTGTATATGTGCTTTGAATATAGTGAGAATATAAAGAATTTTATTTTTAGCCTTTTTAGTTTATGATATAAAACACAAAAAATACCAACAATCAAAGCAATCTTTTGAAATGTTAAAATTTTTAAAGGCATTTTCAATTGGAATTGTAATAATATAAACAACAAAAAAAAACAAACTGAAATATAACATTACATTAGATTATATGAAAACCATAGGAAAATAGAGCACTCAAACAAATGCTCTAATTTGCAATATATTTACACACAATGTGTTGAGTTCCAGCCTTTCTTCCAAAAAAAGACAATCCCTACTTCAGAATGGGAGAAGGGGCTTATCCCCTAAATTGTGTGAATTAAAAATGTTTTTAGATTTATAACCATCTTGGAATTGCAAAAAAATTTGAGGTTTTAATGATCATTTTAAAACAGCAAAAAAACTGGTTTTGTTCCAAATATAGTGTTTCCTATACATATATATATAGTGTTTGTAAAATAAAATGTTAAATTTCTATTCTATACTCTACTATCATCATAACCAGTGAAATCTATCAAATCGGTTAAAAAACCTACCAGTTGGAGGAAAGATGTAAGAAAATTTACTTCAGAGAATAAAAATCCAATAATTCTGTAGTTTTTTTCTTTTCTGTGTATTTGTTGTTTTTTGGAACAGATAAGTATAAACAAAAAATTACAAAGTTAACATCCAAAAAATTCATTTAAGCAAAAATTTTGCTATTTTTATGTAAAAATATGAATCTTATTAATGGCATAAGTGGCAGCCGTTTATTTGCTAGGTAAAAATTGAAATTGTTTAAAAAAATATAAATTTTGACTGTTAATAGGTCTAAGTTTGTTGGGTTCTATCTTCCATCGGATCTATTGGTCCTAAACTTTTTAAAAACAATATATTTGGTGTGGTATTTTATATACACCACGCGGTGTGATTAGTGGTGGTGTGATTGTCATCGTTCCTGACCGTTCCTGAGCGCGCCTGAATATTCCTGTGCGCCTGATGTGCCTAGGTTTATAAATAGCCCAAATAAATGATATAATTGTCTATATTACTACCGTTTATAAAGATCTTTTTAAAGATCTCCTCGGTTCTGTTCTGTTCTGGGAAACGCCCTTTTCGTTCTGTTCTGTTCTGGTTCTGGTTCTGGGAAACGCCCTGCCCGATTTAGAATGCTTTATATTAATTTCTTTTACATGAATTGCATCTCTTGTGCAGTGCTAGAGTGTTTTTAGTGTAAAAACTTGCCTAATTAATTAAATGTCATTAATAGATGCCCAAAAACGCTATCGAGAGGCGCTCCAGAGGCTCGCTCAAGAGGCTAACTTTATGCACCCCAGTATAACCCATTCAATTACATAGAATACTTTAGGTATAGACGAACTAACAGTTTAAATCCCTTATTTTTCATGAAAATTATCGTAAGAATACTTATAAATGACCTGATCGTGAACTGTAGACCCTAGTTTCCCTAAGCAACCTAAGCAAAACCTAAAAATTAAGCTAAATTTAAACTTTAGTTTAATTTTAAGGTTTCGCTTAAGCTGCTTAGGGAAACTAAGGTCTACACTCCACGATTCAGGTTGCTCATTAGTTTTATCTTGACAAAATTTTTTAAGTTTACGTGTTTTTCTTAAGATTTATCAAAAAAACTATTTTATTTTAATTAATTGTACTTGAAAAATAAGGGATTTAAACTGTTCGTTCGTCTATACTTAAAGTAGTCCATGTAATTGAATGGGTTATACTTGAAGAATGCCCAAAATTTTAGTTGTGAAAAAATTAAAATTTTTGAAAAACAACTTATTTTGATAAAAATTAATTATATTACAATTTTGCTTGATTTTTAGTTTTTGCTTAGGCTTAGGAACAATAAATCGGTGAAAAACTAAGTTTAAATTAGTTTTTAAAGTGAAACAAATTTTCTTGTCCATGTTTTTGGTGGTCCATGTGACTTTCGAATTTTTAATTTTATGGCGTAGCTGGAAGTTTGGGCGTTTGTCGTGTTTTTCCCCGTTTTTCCCTATTCCCCGTTTAATACTCCTATTTTAAGCCACCGTTGGTTTTATTTTATAAATAAATTCACTAAATCTCTCAAGTAAATTGTTTTAGTAATTTCTAAAACGAGGTACTGCGCAGGCTCGAACACAGCGCGTAGTGCGCCTAATTTTCTCTCTGGGCGTCGGAGTCGGTGGGGTTTTTAGTTGCGCGCGGTGTTGTGCGGGTTGTCCTGCTCTGTGCACATTGTGCTAATATAAAAACGGCTGGCGTTTAAAAAGGTCGTTAGTTTTTATATCTTCAAATTTGGTTTTGGCTGCGAAATTTGGCAAGAAGACCTGCAGGCCCCGAGGACGATTTATATTTCGTTCCTCTCCCCTGAGCAATATCTTATTACGGCTAAAAGAAGAATTATTTTTATTAAGTTCCCCGCCAAATTTACGCAGTCCTACGTGGGACTCTCCGACGACCAGAAGAGAACCGGCTGAAAGACTTTTACATTTATTATTTACTTTTTTACTGTTCGAGTCGACGCAATCCTCGTTGAGACTAAAAATCCGAGTGTTTCCTTTGAAGACCCGGGTTCATTCGGGGGTGGTATGCGAGACAAGGCGTCCGCATTCCCATTTGCTTTACCCGGTCGATACTCGCAGTTGGTTACATTGTATTCATTCATAATTAGGGCCCATCTTTTGAGTCTAGCCGAGGTACATTTGCCACTATTGAAAATATATTGTAGGGGTGCATGATCCGTTGTTAGTTTAAACTCATGTCCATACAGGTAAGGGCGGAAGTGTTTGACGGCCCATACTAACGCCAGCGCCTCGCGCTCTATCGGGGCGTAGTTTTTCTCTGCTGAATTGAAGTTCCGGCTTGCATATGCGATAGGCCTCTCGCCTTCGGGGAACTCTTGGGAGAGCACTGCTCCAATCCCAGTATCCGACGCGTCCGTCGACAGCAGGAAGGGTCGTTTGAAATCCGGAAACGCTAGCACTTCCGAGGAGCAAAGTTTCTCTTTCAAGGTGTCAAACGCCTGTTGACACTCGGGGCTCCAATAGAAATGGGTTCGCTTTCCCATTAATTTATACAAAGGACTGGCTATCTCTGCAAAATTTTTGATAAACCGCCTATAAAAATTCGCTAAGCCATGAAATGACCTTACCTGTTTCTGAGTTTTTGGCACCGGGAAGTCTTTTACGCAAGATATTTTGGTAGGATTAGGTCGGGCTCCGTCTTTGCTAACGATGTGCCCGAGGAATTCTACTGACTTCCGCCCAAAGTGGCATTTTTTCGGTTTAAGTTTCAATGACGCTTGTCGTAGTCTATCGAATACCATATCCAGATCCTTCAAATGCTGAGGAAAAGTTTTTGAGAAAATGATAATGTCGTCGATGTAGACTAGACAGTTGATCCAACGCAAACCGCTGAGCACTAGCTCCATTAGGCGCTGAAAAGTCGAGGGGGCATTGCATAAACCAAATGGTAATACATTGAACTCATAAAGTCCACCCATCGGACTGCAGAATGCCGTCTTTTCCTTATCTTTCTCCTCAAGGTCGACTTGCCAATAGCCGGATAGAAGGTCCAGAGTCGAAAAATACAGGGCTCCGTTCAGAGCTTCCAAGACTTCATCAATGCGGGGCAAGGGAAAAGAGTCTTTTTTAGTCAATTTGTTTAGGCCTCGATAATCTATGCAGAATCGATTTGTACCATCTTTCTTGCGTACGATTACGATAGGCGATGCAAAGGGACTTTTTGACTCCCGTATTACACCCTTTTTGAGCATTGTGTCAATTTCTTCTCGGATGACCTTTTTCTGACTTTCAGCGACACGATACGGCTTTTGTCGATAGGGTCGGTTATTCTCTATATCAATTTCGTGCTTTAACAAGGAGGTTCTGCCCGTGTCGAAGGGACCAGACGAGAAAACATCTTTATTCCGTCGCAGGAGCTCCGCCAGTTGCTTCTTCTGCGCGGCATCTAAGTCTGCTTTTTCGAAATCTATCTCTTTCACGGGGTCAAAGTCCGGTGGCCTTTCCCCCTTTTCAATAACTCCGCAAACTTGGTGCTGTAAGCTTTCCTCGTCTACATCAACAGGGCTCGCTAGGATATCCGCTACATACGTTTCGTTTAAGGCATTGGCTAAACCGAGGGTAGTGTCCGCGTATAAAACGATGGGTTCAGTCGTTGGGTTCAGCACCTCTACATAAGCTGTTCCGGCCCGATAGGTGGTCAAAACTCGGGCTAGCATCAGTCCTGTTCGCTGAAACGACGGTGATGGTTCTTCCAGGATTATTGACGCTTCTGGTGGTAATGGTGTGACGATTTTCGCTTGAATCAAAGTTTTAGTACGGGGTTGTATTGTTTTCGTTATCATTGCACATACCACGATGCCGCTCACGGGGTACTCAATGGCTGGGTCAATAGGGATTACACTTCCATTACCTATAATGATCTGATCTTGTTCAAAATCTATAAGTAACTTACCCAGTTGTTGTAGAACGTCTGTTCCCAGTAGTACCTCCATTGGACAGCCCTTCTGCACATTCATCAAGGCATGAATTCCCATCCCTCCGATTTGAAGGTTAACTTCACCGGTGGCGACGAGATCAAGGCTCCCGGACAAGGACATCGCTGGCTGTCCGACGAAAGGCTTGAAGGCGATCTGCGGTAGTAGGTTAGCCATGTCCGCTGAAAGTATGGAGCACGTGGCTCCTGTATCAAATAAAGCACGTACGTAATATTGTTCGATTTTAATAACACCTGTACACCTATATGGGTTAGTGCCTACCACATGGTTTACGGAATGTTGGGGGTGTGGAGTGTTATGTATAGATTTTGCTAAAGCTGGTTTTAGTACCGCCTGTTTTAACCGCTTTTTTACAAAAACATAAATGGTCGCACATATGATTAGCATTAAGCTTGTACTCAAGTAACTTATTGTCAAACCCGCGGGTATTACTAATCCTAATCCTATTCCTTGCACAAGGCTGATTTGCGAGAGAATTACCAAAATAAATAAGAAGAAATGAAAAAGTGTTAAACACTTACGTCGGCAAATCATTCCGCGTCGTTCCCAGACGGGATACCCGAACTCCATGCGCCGGCAGTCGAAAGACGGGCTCATTAGGTTATCAGACGTCGGCAGTTCGCGATGTGCTTCATTTCCGGTGTAGTCCCACGATATACGGTCGTATGGTTCGTCGTTGCCGTTTTCGAAATACCGGTGCGGGGCTCGGGGTGGCCAAGGAATAGTTCCGCGGGGAATGTGTTCCAGAACGCACCAGTGGGTGGTAGTAGGCGAAATTGGTGGCAAATATGGGGCTGGTACCGCGATATCTTCCCAAATTTGGGGCGGTTGGTCGAGGTCACAATCGACATGGCCCCGGTCGATGCATTCCACATAAAAATCCTCCCACTCCTCTTTGGTGACGGCGTATTGGTTTAAGGGAGTAGGGCCTCCGCGTTCCTCCGGGGCGATATAAAAATCCATAGGGTCCGCTGGTGGGGCAGCTGCTTGAGCTTGCGGGGGCGGTTCGATCGCGGCCGGTTGTATCACTGCTGCTGCCGCAGGTTGTTGTGGCTCGTTTGGAGGCGGGGCGGTCTCTGTTGGCGAGGGATCTTGTGGTGGTTGCGGGGTCAACGAGCGTGTCGGGGGAATACCGAAAACAGGGTCACCAATATAGTCCACATGGCAGCTGGGCGGAGGTGGCTCATCTAATAGATGCTGCATTTGTGCTTGTAGCTCTTCCAATTCCGGATCGTAGAAGGGTTTGCATGCCGCGAATGGGTCCAGCCGACTTTTCCGGGGCTGTTTCTTAGGTGCCGTTCGAGTCTGCCGAGTTGAGCCGGACGGTGGAGCGGCTGTGGCCAACGGGGGAATGGATCTGGCACGACGGGGCGGTGTTCGAACAGTTATGCGGCCGGAAGAGGCAGAAGACGAGGTGGAATTTCGCCTTTTGGGGGACCGGTACTGGAAACGACAGTCCGGTGGTGGTTGGCCCGCTTCAACCCCACCCTGGTCCACCTGCTGCTGTGCCCGCAATTCCGCTTGCGATCGGAAAGGTTCGTTCGCTCGTTGACGCAGGAAGGCTGGATGCGGGGCTAAATGCTGTACCGGTTCGCGGGGGGTGGTAGCCGTCGTGGTGGTTGTCGTAGTTGGTATGGCCGGGGCTGGCGCCCAATAATAAGGCGGTGTCGGATCGGCTATTCTAGCGTAGTGGGCGGGGGTAGTGGCCGTGGCTGGAACGTAGCAGATTGACGGTACGGCCATGCGGACCGGAGGGGCTGGTTCCGGGCCGGGTACAAGTTGGGGGCGTCGTCGTCCTCGCCCTCGCCCTCTTCCAACGGGGTGCACTACTGGGGGAGGTGCCGGTGCCGAACGAAAAATAAAACCGGGTTGCGCCGGTGCGAGTGTAGGTAGGCGCAATGCCGGACCCTCCATCATAGCCGGTGTGACTAAAATCGGCGGTTCTGCAGGGGGAGGGGGAGTATATGATTTCCGGGCGGTCTGCGGTTTCGTCACGGTTGGCATTATCGTTGATTTTCTGGCCTTCTGCGCTGCGGTGACGACCCCCGGAGGAATCGTAGTTGGTGGTTCATGCCGGGCCGGTGGGGGTGTGGTCGGTGCAGTTTCTTTCGACGGGGCGAGTGCAGGTGGCGCTGGGGGCGGCGATTCAGACTGTGTGGTGTCTAAGTCTGACGAGGAATTGGCAACCGAAGTATAGCGTCGATAGATATGAAAATGACATGGCGTGGTTTCGTTTGCCGATTCGGTTCCGTCGTTATGCACATGCGAGTCGTCACGAGTTTTACGCGGCTGACGATCCGGGGTGTGATAGAAATGTTCGCTCGGCGCTTGGGTTGGTGCAGTGTTGCTGGATTCGACTGCCGGGGCGCTAGCGGTTGGAGTTGGTGACGGGGCAGCTGTTGAAGGCACAATCGGGGCGGTTGCAGTAACGCTGGGCTGGGCCTCTCCCGGCTGAGGTGCTCCGGAGAGTTTAACTGCCAAACGGCTACGAGAACGAGAACCTTTACCTTTCCGAACCAAGGACCGGGGTCGAGCTCTTTCTGCCATCTTGAAGTCTTGCCCACAATACGGCACAGAATTAGTATCTAAACGTAAAAACGCGACTGTATGCGGGTTTGACATTATTTTCGCGCCACTTAAAGGAGGGTTATCATTCATACCGTTTGCGCCCACGGCTTGGCGACTTGGTTTTAACAATACAGCGGTGGTACGTCGCACGGCTTTACGGTTTTTACCCAAAACAGTGGCTTTTACAAGCGTTTGATCGCAAAAATAAGCCTGTGCTGACGTTGCTTGCGTTTTGAGCCGTTCACCACTCCCCAAGTCAATCAAATCACCGCTCTCCCACGACTTAGTTTGTGCGAAGGCAGATCCATAAGCTGAGCTACCCCTGGGCTGGCTTATGGATAGTACCTGCGGCACTGGGGGTGCGGGAATTTCATTGACGTTTATACATTGTTTACCACAAATAGGCGTGACCGCCGGAACGGTTGGGGCTACACTGCCCGGTTGCCACGCCACAGCATGAACATTCATACCCTTACCAATCACACCGGGGTTGCCCTGCGCGCCAGCATAGTTTACATTATCAACATTATTGGAATTTGACGCGTTCGGACCGTTTTTAGATGAGGACGGTGTGTTCCAGGAATCCATAAGCGCGGGGCGTCGTGGGCCTGTCGAGCGCCGGTTTTGGCCACCCGAATTTTGCGAAACTGGACCGCGGTTATTGTTGTTAAAAATGCGGTTGCCATTACCACGCCCACGTCGGTTTGTTTGACCGCGCCCTCCACGCCAGTTTGGATTCCCGTGACGGACATTGCGGGAATTTTGCTTGTCCCGACATTCGGACTGATAGTGCCCCACTCTTTTACAAAAATCGCAAATTGCGGTCCCGTTAGCCGTCCACCGGTCTCCATCTTCGGGGCGCCGGGGCTGGAATGCGGGGGTAGTACGGCTTTCCGTCCCGGGGGTGGAAGGAGAGGCATGGTCCCGCCGCTCAGGTGCCGGGGGGTCGGCTTGTGCAAAAACTTGATTGGTATTATTTTGACCTTGTGCCGCCATGTTTGCGTTTGTTTTGACCTGTTGCGGCTGGGTTGGACGACTGCTCAAATCTGAAACGGGGGAAACGAGGAGGTCTCCAGTCGCCAACACCATTTCAGCCTCTCGAAGCACTCCTTCCGCCCTCATGGCCTTGTCCACAGCCTCTTCGTAAGTTGGTGGCCTCTTACGTAGCCCAAGCTGAGCCCGAATTTTTGGTAGCAACCCTATCCAAAATAGCCTAGTTTTAACTTCTTCCCAATTACCTTGCTTACCGTCACCGTCCATTTCCAACCGTGCCGCATCAGCCAACAAGTTGATTTGCTCAGAGTATACGGAAACGGATTCGTTCACAGCTTGCTTCCTTCGGTATAAGAGGTCGGCAGTTGAACCAATCATATGTTCTAACTTACGTGTCAAGGCTTTCACGAGTCGTCCATAGTCGTTCTTAACTTCCAACGGTAGCCCGATGTACGCCGTTATGGCGGCCCCCTCAAAATAACCTGGTAACATACCCACACGGTCCTCCTCCGGAACTCCTGCATATAGACACATCCGGTTGAATTTGTCTAACCACATGCTGAAGGGTCGGGAACGGTCCTCCCCATTAAAAATACCACATTGAACGGGGTTAGGTAAAGTTGTTTTGCGCTGGGGGACACGGACGCCCTGAAGTGCCCCTGAGGCTGCCGTCTGGTTCGCCTCGGAGTAAATCGGGGGATACCTGCTCTCAGGTCCACATTCAGAGTCGTCCATGCCTCCGGTTAACGAGGTTTTACCGCATTTTTGAAGCGATTTTCCGCCTGCGCTGGTTATGGGGGGAACCTCCTCCTCGGGGATCGCGACCAGGGAAGTCCCCTCTCCTCCCAACTTACTTGACCTAGTCGGGGCGTTAGCTGTCTTGTCCACCATTAAAACTTGCATGCACTTGACGAGCTCCTCGAGGGTCTTCTTAACTCCGACCAAGGTGTCGCCTACGGTGGCATCTGAAACGTGCTTAAAAGAACCATTTTTACTATTATTTACAACCTCAGACGTGCAATTTTGGCCGTTGGGGTTAGCGCGACCCTCCCCACTTGTTTGTGTGTTTAAACTGTGTTTTTGTACCTGCTGGGTAACCTGATCAAAAGGGTTCGACCCTAACCCATTCCGTTCCAACAAATCCAAATCGTCTGCTGTTAACCCATGTATAGCCCCGGACGTTTCGGTAGCTAACAAGTGTGGGGCCGGGGTGGTGACTCGCAAGAGTCCCCCTCCCGGTCCCATGTTTTGGACATTGATTGACGAACGAGGATTCTCGGAAACGGGGGGTCGTGGTGAAGCCTGTTTGACGGGGTATCCCGACGTTGTCGGTTGCACTGTTTGGGTTCCCGGACAGCCTGAACTCCGCCGCTCAGGTGAGTCCTTCGACCGTGTCTGCGTCTGTTCCCTTTGCATTTGTGTTCGTAAATAAGCCGATCGCCGCCGTCGGTATCGGGCTCTCCTCCTCGAGCGGGAACCCGGTGTGGCACCGCCCTCTTGGGTGTCGTCCGGGGAAGAGAGTTCCGAGTCCGAGGACGACCAATCGGTCTGATAACTTCTTGCGTATCGCGCCAACCCCGCCGGTCCAGGCGGGCCAAAGACTGGCTCGCTGAAACTGGTCGGAGCCGGGGGAACCACAGGCGTCACGGCGATCGCCCGCGCTTCCCGCCGACGACCAAGACCCTCAGCACTACCTAACATTTTACTGACCCAGCTGAGAGTTGCAGAGTTGCTACCAAATTTTTGCCTTGGCTATCTTAGAGTGCCACTTCGTTACTCTGCTCTTGGTCACGGCAGAGGGAGAAAGGGAGACAGCTGAAAATTATTTTTTGAACTTTTACGCAAAAGAAAGAAACCAATTTTAATTTTTAGGCTTTTGAAATTTGCAAAATTTTACTTTGTTACCGGTTTACGCGGGGGCAACGGAGGGGACCCACTTGTGTAACCTTGTGCGGCCAATTCTTCAGCCCAATCCTTGTATCCCTGCTAACTCGATCAGCCGGAATCCTTCACCGGTTCAGGCTTTTAAACGGGCCCCGTTATCGGCTCCAGTTATGTCGCGCCAACAACTTTTGTTATTTTAGCGGGGATCCCGGACCGCTGGCGGACACAGACTAAACGAGTATGCAAGGACGGATTGGACCGACGAACACTGTGTTAATATGCGATGTATGCGAGTCTTTATGCTTCCCCGTCGACTGGGGTTTCCTTTTCGATGAGACTAGAAATGCTAAGTAAGTTTCCAACGCTAGTAGTTAGTAATGAGATGTAAACGCTAATTTAGAAGGCACTGTTTATGATTGCCAAATAAAACACAGACACCTTGGCGACATGTTTACTAGAAACCAATAAAGAAAAACTTATGCAAGAGCGCTGGCACAGATATAAGCTTAAGCCTAATAATTTTTACCGAGGTTACACGAAAACTGCGGCAAAGCTAAACCTAAGGGGGGACTACTAAAAATGGTGAGGAACACCTTAATAATTTTGACGCCGGTTTGGCAGATGAGGCGGGGAAGATGCGAAAGAGGCTTTAAGCCGGAAGCACAACAATTTAGTAAAGATACGTTACCAGGGTAACCCGGAAACCACCAAGGGAATTAGCCCACCAAGGGGTTGCAAAAGTTGACACCGTTAACTTTAGCCTAACCGAAAAACTAGTAGAGGTTTTAGAACTAACTGCAAAAAGAAACACTCAGATTTTTAGTCTCAACGAGGATTGTGTCGACTCGAACAGTAAAAAAGTAATAATATAAATGTAAAAGTCTTTCAGCCGATTCTCTTCTGGTCGTCGGAGAGTCCCACGTAGGACTGCGTAAATTTGGCGGGGAAACTAATAAAAATATAATTCTTCTTTAGCAGTAATAAAATAATGCTCAGGGGAGAGGAACGAAATATAAATCGTCCTCGAGGCCTGCAGGTCTTCTTGCCAAATTTCGCAGCCAAAACCAAATTTGAAGATATAAAAACTAACGACCTTTTTAAACGCCAGCCGTTTTTATATTAGCACAATGTGCACAGAGCAGGACAACCCGCACAACACCGCGCGCAATTAAAAACCACACCGACTCCGACGCCCAGAGAGAAAATTAGGCACACTACGCGCTGTGTTCGAGCCTGCGCAATACCTCGTTTTTAGAAATTACTAAAACAATTTACTTGAGAGATTTAATGAATTTATTTATAAAATAAAACCAACGGTGGCTTAAAATAGGAGTATTAAACGGGGAATAAGGAAAAACGGGGAAAAACACGACAAACGCCCAAACTTCCAGCTACGCCATTTTTTCATGTGAAATTGTGTGATTTATAAAAAAATAAAATTGTTACTCGTTTTTAGAACATGAGCATTTCATGATTACGCAATAAATTGGTTTAAAAACTAAAGTGTCCTGATAAAATTTAGTCTATTTTCCGAATTTTTAGTCCCCGTGGTTCTACGTTGCGTCTGTGGTGAGCAATCGTTATAAAATAAAATAGTGTAATTTCGGCACACATATTGCTGTAGGTAAAAACGGGTTGAATTAAGTGGTCGGGTGTTAAATTGTAGTTGTAAATAGTTAGAAGACAACGTTGAAATGTGTAGGGGTCCTAGCACTGCACTTAAACTCGATTAAGGGGTCCTTTTAAAAAGTGCCGAAATTAAATGCACTTTTTTTCTCAAATTTTGCTCATTTTGATACCATTTGGCATTTTAGCTGTAACTTTTTGCCAGTTACACGTTGAACAACAAGTAGAAGCTTAAACTAAAGAAAACTGTCTGGAGATAATGATAAGCTTTTAAATTTTTTTAAATGATAATTTTTTGACTGAGAAACAATCGATTATTTGCAAAGTGCCGAAATTAAATGCATACATTTAATTTCGGCAATTTTCAATTTTTTTAAAAACTGAATTAAATAAGTAAAAAAATACTTTCGTACAGTGAAACTTTTGTGACGCAACGCAGTATCGTGAAAGCTTTAAAATGAGCTATCAAACATGAAAATCGGGCCATACAGTGAAAAGTTACATCGAAAAAAAAGTGCCGAAATTAAATGCACTACCCCACCTTACATTTTTTTGGAGATTGCATATTCTGTCGGCCATTAGAAACTGCAAAAAGGCTGCTGTGGTGTTCATCAAAAGGAGCATCAGGCCAAATATTACCTAAAATTAACTGTTGATTCCCTACAATTATATGATCAATTAAGGTTTGGCTTCCGCCTATAAAATGAGTTGGAAAATTAACTAGTTGGTGCATATAAATTCATTTAAGATTATGTTTAATGGTTTAATGTTTGTTTGTTGGTTTATAGAATTAATATTCAAATCAGCTCCCAACACAATATTTTCGGCCAATTCTCCACAACCAGCAAAAAAGTCAGCCAAGCAATCTAAAGCCTTTGATTAGCATTTTGCCCTGGAGGGCGATAGGCCGAAACGGCAATCAACCACCGTGTCTCTAGACGAAAAGCTGCGGCCACTATCTCAAGGTGCTGTGACAGGTTGTTAATTTTCAATGGGCGCGGATATAAATCGTTTCTGACATATAAACATACACCTCCACCATTTTGCGTTCTATCTTTGCAAAACAACTGATATCCAGGTAACCCATAATTACTTGATTGAACGCTGGGACTAATTTTGGTTTCCTGCAAAGCTAAGACACCAATTTCGCAACTACCAATTAATGCTTTTAACTCGTTTAATTTTCCACCCAAAAAATTTATATTGGCTGAAAAAAATTTTAGACCATCTGGTATAGTCTCAGTTGAATTTTGCTCAATACGTCCATGATGCGATTGATAACTAAAACAAAAATTAAAAAATGGCTAAATATTACCTACATTATGATTTGAAGTATTATGGTAATTATCTGCAACCACCGGTACCCATCTAATAGGAGATAATAAATCTTGTGAATTTATACCTATGGGCGGTCCTGTTTATTTAATTTGATTGGCGTGGAAACATATTAAAATGTTTGTTCCGCAGTTGTGCTTACACTGGTATTTTAAATTAAAAAAGACTCCTTAAAAGATAACTCACCTGTTGAATTTAAATCGTTTTTAATTTTTGTTAAGTTTGTTATATTTTTAAAGGGAGCAAAACCTGACCATTCACTAGGTCCCAGCAGCTCCAGGTTTTTACTCCAGTGCGAACTAGGTTTTTCTCTTTATGATAAAGTGGGATATGTTTTGAATGCGATAACCTGTCACAGCCACCACACTGAATAGGACTGCCCTTTGCGTTGATTTCTAGATTGCAATACATGCACTTGCTTGAGCTTACCTGGAAAATGTCTGACTGACTTAAACTAACAGGGCCAGGGTTAGGTTCAATGTCCGCCGAAAAAAGCAAAAACCAGCATAAAAATACACGTTTTGATAACAAAGTTTTGCGTTGAGAATTAGAATTGCGTTGCACACATATATTATTAACACACGCGCTCTAACGCACGCGCACGCACGAACGTCCAAAATTAGTAAGATAATTATAATTTTATAATGATTTTATAATGATATAATGATTTTATAATGATGATGCATTTAATAATTAAGTACTATTTTTATAATGATTTTATAATGATATAATGATTTTACAATGATGATGCATTTAATAATTAAGTACTATTTTTATAATGATTTTATAATGATATAATGATTTTATAACGATGATGCATTTAATAATTAAGTACTATTTTATATAATTCTTGTATATTAATTATTCTTTACCAAAAATATGCAACTTGAGTGTTTTCCAATAAGTTAAAACAAAGAAAATAGTCGCCATAATACTGATACACAAATTTTTATTAAAACTGTGGCGGATAGCGTTGAGCAGTTTAGGTCAACTAAATTAACAATATTAATTCATGTCTTAAGTAGTCACTACACCCGCGTTCAATCATGGTTTCATTTCAATTTAAAACATTTTTAAAATATATTAATGTATGCGCTGTAATCAAATTACAGTAGCCCGCGCCTGTCGCCGCGCGTGTCAAAACAGTCGCTTATAGCAAGTGCGTGCGCTCCACGCGGTGCGTGGGCCCAGTGGGTTCCGCAATTATTGGTTTTGCGCTTTAACTTGAAGGACTGTTGTACCGCCCGATTTGGGAACCCTCGTTGGCAGTACCCGCTTAGGTATTTATAATCATTACCTTATTTTTATCTGATAATAATTCCCACCTGAGATGCCAACCGCTATAGTTGGTCTCGACCAACTTAGGTAAGGAAATTGTGTTAAGTGGAGAGTTCGCAGGGCTGTCTGTGAACTCTCCTTGAGATTAAGGCGGCATTTTTCGGAAGTGTTCTGGTGGAGTGACTACGATCCTGGGTACAGGTATTAAATAAGGAATTTTGCACAAAATTGCACGTAAACTACCACTGCATTTGGTAGCTAATTTTAACTAAGTTAAATAGGTTACATAAAACCCTCAGTGGCGTGTCGTCAAGGACACCCACTGACTTCGTAAAAAAAATATCGTTTATTTTTTTCAATCGGGTAAATTCCTAAAAAAGTAAATATTCAAATAATTCAAACTTAGGCCTCTAACTAAAATCAAAAAATGTGCTTATTTTTAGTCGCTAAAACAAGTTTTTAAAAAGGCTAAAAAGTTCTAAAAAATATAGCCTTAGCGTTTCCAAACGCCTCAAAAATAGTCTTTCCTTTTTGTCAATTCAAATTGCTCAAATTGCTCAATGTGCGCAAAAGTATTTCTTTTCTTTTGTTCGCCGCAACGCGGTCTGTTGCGCTCATAAACGCTCCTAAATAAACGTTTGTGTAATCTGTTGTGTAACCTATTTATCTCCGCAAGTAATCAATCTGTCAGCGCAGTGTTTAATCCATAAAACACGTAAACAAAATAAAAATGGGTTTCATCGAAAAAAAATTTTTTATCGAAAGTTTTAATATAAAAATAAATGAAATCATTCTAAAAACTAAATTTATAAATATTTCGAACATAATTGTTTGTTATTGGGTTACGTTGGTGATTTTCGCCATATCGTAGCTCCGAAGCGCCACAGAAGCAAACCTTCAGATTTAAAGCTCCGTTCTATTTTTTGCTAATTTAATACATAACAGAAAAGCATACTGACTAATCATTAATTAAATAATTTGTTTCAGTAGTAGTAGTAAGCAGGCCGGATCAAAGTTTTGGATTCTCCCGAACCGGCAAACCAACTTTTTTATTAAAACAATAATATAAAAAGGTGGAAGGTAATGGAAGGTGCTGTGTGGGCCAGCCCGAACGGAAGAATTGCGGTTTGGGCCGTCTAAATCTCGGTCCACTTACAATTCTGTAATATCAACTATATTTTTTGAAACTAAAATAATAAATTTAAAGAAAAAAAATGATGAAAACATGTCAAATGTTTTAATCATAGAAAAGTCTCAGTTTATTCAATTACAAGGGCGAAAGTCCTCAGCTCAAAAGTCTCTCTTGCTTTAAATAGTACGACCTCCAGAGCTAGTACTTTAGAAGTAGGAAAATCTCTGTCAAACTAGTATATGTAGGTTGCATTTGAGTACATTTCTTTTGTAGAAGTACAAAATCTATGCATTTAAAAACACGCTAATGATATGACAGTGAACGTAGTTTTACAAAAACTTGCGTCTGAACGAAAAATAAAATTATTTATTTATTAATATCAATAAAATAACAGTACTCCGGAGAAATCTGATTCGATTGGCATATATTCCATCAAAATTTCTTATTTATTTTTACATTTTTAATAAATTTTGAAAAAAAAACCTTTAATTTACAAAATTTTTTGACAAAATCTTCTTTGGCCTTATACTCTTTATGTTTTAAATTAGCGGAAAAATTTGGAGCCACTCCGGAGTCATAGCTTCGGGTTGGGAAACATTACTAATTTTAAACGCTGTTGTTGTGATATTTTCATTATAGGGTCATGCATTTAATTTAGGCACTTTTTCAAGTTTTGATAACATATCTAATCATAACTTGGTCCCAAATTTGAATTGAGAAGTGATTGATAGCTCATTAAAAACTAGATGAATGGGCGAAAAAAGGACAGTCATAACATAAATTAAGCATAAATTAGCTTAAAATCGTTCATTTATAATGTTCATTTAGAATTGTTTTTTGCCCTTTTATATAAAAATGTCGTCAATATATACAAGTGAAAAGACATGGAAGCGTATAAATTTATTCTTTAAAATTATATCTATATAACTGAAGGAGTTTCAATACTTATTTAAAACAATAACAAATAATAGCGACATATACAGATACATTTTATTTGAAAAACTTATGCTTTATCTTAGATGCGCGTTACATAATTTATTAATAAATAATTGGAAAATGCTCAAGTTTTTTCAGTTAAATGGTTTGAATACAGATCTATATTAGGAAAGTAAATTCTTTCATTAAGTTAATGAATTTTTGCATTAAATGCGACAATTTGGTTAAAAATCTAAACGACTCTGGATTTGTTATGGGCTCTGTTAATGTTAGTATACTTACAATTATTGAGAAACTAGAGGATATTTGCTTACAATGAAAGTGTTGGATTCGTGAAAGTTATAGCATTACGTAGGTTAGAAAGAACGGCTTTGATATTAAATGAAGATATATCTATTTGATTTCTTTAAAAATTTACTAGCTTTGAAATTTGTATAGACTTATTTTCCTAATCACTTAACCATTTTAACCCAGGCATTTATTCGCTTTGAGAATGTTTATAAATTATGTAATGTGCCCTGGAGCCACTCCGAGCTTCAGAGCTCCGGTTAGGAACCCCGGATCCCCCGAACTTTAAACGCTGTTGCTGCGATATTGTTCACTAAAGGGTTATGCATTTAATTAAGGTATTATGTCAAGTTTTGATTACATATCTAATGTTAACTTGGTCCAAATTTGAATTGAGAAGTGATTCGATTTACTACGTTAGAAATAGTCTTAAATGAATGCGAATAAAGTTACTAGTCTAATTGTAGTTTAAGCATAAATTAGCTTAAAATCGTTCATTTAATGGGCGGAGCTCCGGAGCACTCTCCGCTTTAAATGGCCGGAGCTACGGAGCATGAGATTGGAGGGTAGGAACATCGCTATTATATATCTAGTTTTGTTTGGTAATGTGCACGCTTGCTTTGAAAAATCAATTGATAATGCTAATGCAACCGATTTAATAGTTTTATTTTAACTTAATCTTAACCGTTGTTAACTCTTTAAAGAATAAGGCCCAGTTTAACTGATCGGAAATAACAATCACAACCGCAATTTACTAAAGCTATTCAATATTACAATTGCTTTGTTTATTTTTGCTTAGTTGATTTTTGAAAAAGTATAAATAGTAGACTATATAAAAGAAAATAAATTTTAAATTTTTTCATTATTCAAGTTATTACTTTATTTATTAAGGTATTACTTTACTTTTCACCAAAAACGTGCTTGCATATTGTGAATTTTGAACTAAAAAACTTAAAAAATATTAACCCAGCTTAAGAT
>JASAMX010012673.1:0-13128 GCA_030248175.1 Microlaimidae sp. YZB2_3
CATGTGTTGACTATGATAAACGGTTAAACTTTTTAAATTTATCACAATTAGCTGAGCGTCACAGTTTTTGTGATCTTACTGAATACTACAAAATTATTCATAATAAAACACAAATTTCTAATACTAATTCAACAAGGGGTCATATGTATAAACTTAAAGTTCAAAAAAGCAGAATAAATGCAAGAAAATTCTTTTTTTATTACTTTCTTAATGAAACAAATTAAATTCAGAAATTGTATCATCCACTTCATTGACAAGCTTTAACAAATTTTTTAAAGGCGGTTCATGTTAGTGCTATTTTAAGCCTTTGAACCATTTTCTTGTATTATTGAGTATTGTTCTTGTTTTTGTTTCGCGACCGGCGACCGTGATCGGTTCGCATAACATTGTACTTGTTGATTTATGATGTGATGCTAGAATAAATCACTTTGACTTGACTTTGATTTGACTTTTTTAAAATTTGCGTAGAAACCATGTATAAGATTTAAGGTATGTTCTCATTGCTCGTGGCTCTAAGTTCCCAAAAATTTCTGATGGCTCTAAGTTCCCTGGTTGTGGCTATAAAGACCCCGTACATGTTCAACACTTAAAATTTTTCACTTAAGACATTCAAGCCATTTTGATTAAATTCGTTGGAAACAAAAAAATTAAAAATATTCTATCAAAAGTGTAACATACGGTAACTGAGTAAAATTCGGTCAGTCTTGATTTAGGCCATCGGCTGTTAATTTTGACATGCACAAGGTTATGAAATGAACTGCGTAGGGCTAGATAGATTATGTCATCTATCTAGCCATATGCGGTTCATTTCACAACTTTGCGCATGGCAAGAATAACAGCCGGTGGCCGAAACTAAGGCTGGCCGAATTTAATTCACTTAACCTAGTGACATTTATAAATTAAAAAATTAAATAAATTCATTTACCTTTTTCCAGCTAAATGAAGAAAACAACTGCAATTGAAATCGTAGTTTTTTCCTACCATTATAGTGCTACATATTCCACCATGCAAACAAGGTTTATAGAAGTCGCAAAAATCGCCTATTTTAACGCCATTAATATCATATTGACATCTATAACAATTTTAAACGACAATTTGCTTTTTAGTAAGTCATTTTTAATTTGAATTAAGACCATAGTGTACCTGGTGTAATGTAAACTACAATCTATTTTATTTGTTTGTTGTGCAATGTGCATACACTTGGGGAAGAAACAATCAATTTTTGTATTTTAATACAAGTTGTTTTACTTTAAACAAATTCAGTTTATAAGAATTTGACAATTTCCATTTTGTTGATGTTTCACCAGTACAATGCCCATTAAAAGAGTAGTAAAGTCAACGTCGATGTTGTAGATGTAACTGTCGGCGCAACTAGATGTAGTTTAAGGGTCAAGCATTTTATCTCCTATTGCTCTGCTAAAAACCGAAAAATAGGAATCTTTCTTCTTTTTTATCAAAACTTGTCTTGTTTGGCTTCAGACTTTTGGTAGTAATAAGCAAACTGCGCAGCATAACACAAGAGTTAATTTCTTTCGTTTTTAGGTTGTATTTTACTATTTATTTTTAAAAGCTGTTTTTTTTTATTTTAAGAAGTTTGCCAACTTACTCAGGAGCCAGTTTTCTTTTAATTTAGGCCCTAATTATTGATTTAATGGACTAGTTTGAGATGGATATTATGTGCACCATAAGAAATTTGCATTTGATTTGGCCAGCTGCTCACTGAATAAAAATTTCTACCATATGATAATAAATTGTTCATATGTTGAACAATTACACAGCACTGTTGCATTTTTTTAGTCTGATCAAATCACAATTAAAAATAATCAACTCACAGCAATGCTTGACAAGCGCAAAATCGCCACTTTTTTAATTAGAAGGTTATATTTGTATGTGTAAGAAACAACTATAAATTTTAAAAAGTGGCGATTTCGCGCTTGTCGAAGATTGCTGTGAGTATGATTTTTTCAATTGTCATTTCTTCATTATAAACAAATCCAACAGTGCTGTATAATTAGTATAAACAAATTATTATCATATGGTACAAATATTTTTATTCAGTAGACAAGCTGGCCAAATTAAATGCAAATTTCTTATGATGCACATAATTTCCAGCTCAGACTAGTCTACATCTTTTCTGTCTAAACACACGCCGGGGAAATATCGCCCCTTTATCCTGCTCTATTCTTAGAGCATTTTCAAGGCTAGTCTACCACTTTTTTTAAAATCAAATTAAAGAACCTAATAAAGTATAGTATTAGCCTAATAAACTTTATTAGCCTAATATACTTTATAATAACCTAATAAAGCATTAGCTGCTCAATGACAATCATAATAATCAATCCGTTGCAGAAATATAATGTTTTAACAGTTTTAATATTATCAATAAAAAACATTTTTCTTTAACATTACAATGTAAAAAACTTTGCCGACATTCTTCATTTTTTATTTATGGTTGATAAATTGAATTTTTAAATTAAATACAAAAAAGTTATAGTTTCAGCTATGCAATAATATAAATTTCTAATAGTGCTCGATTATTAATACGAATTTAAAATTATGTTGTCAACAATTTAAATTTTGAATTTAGACACTGAAAAAGTGGCTCATAAAATTATTGCGCGATTCTTTTACCCTTTCCAAAGAGGTCGTTTATTTCTGATCACTCAATAACAACGGAGGAATATCGGTTTAGGCGTTTTATGGAGAATCACGACAGTTAATTCAATGTACACAAAGGTTTCGAGAAGAATTGAAAATAATTTGTATAAGACCGGAAAAATGAAAAAGAACTAAATATTTACAACCAGCTGTTTATTTTAGAATAAATCTTTTATGTTTAATTGTTATTTTCATGTATTATGATCTTTTTTTTGTTAGCCAAAGTCATATACAAATTATTTTTAAATATCTTCAAGACCTTTGTGTACATTGAATTAACTGTCGTGATTCTCCATTAATCATAAGGAGAACAGGGATATGAATTACAAAATTTATCCAAGTTCTCTAATTATAGTTGGCGCGTTGCCGTGGGGCTTAATCGCCGATAATTCAATTATATTTTTTGAAATAAAAAGAAGCAGACGATGAAAATTAATTACCAAAATTACGCACGTTTTCCATTTATAGTTGGGGCGGTGGTGTGGGGCTAAATCGCCGCACCAGCAAGGATTGCAATTCTATTTTTCAAATGAAAATAATAAGAAGAAGATGAACATGAATTACTAAACTTACACACGTTTTCCAATTATAGTTGGCGCGGTGCCTTGGGGCTACATTGCTGTGCGGCGCTCCCGCACCACTAATTATTGCAATTATTTTTTAAAAATAAAGAATCAGCAGAAAAAAAAGATGAACATGAATTACAAATTTTATTTTATCCACGTTCTTTGATTGTAGTTGGTGCGGTGCCGTGGGCTTAAGTCGCCGCATGAACGATAAAGGAATATGGATTTTAAGATATGAGCGTTAGAATAATAATAATAAAAATAAGTAGAAGAAGACGAACATGAATTAAAAATTTTTCCAAATGTTGGTTAATTTTAGTTGGCGCGGTGCTGTGGGGCTAAACCGCCGCGTCGCTTCCCGCGTCACCGATAATTGCAATTAATTTTTTTGAAATAATTTCAAGAATTAAAAAAGTTTTTTTTATTGTTTTCCACGTTTTCCGCGCGGTTGAAGTAGATGACGCTGTGCGGTTTCCGCCACCAATAGCAACCAAGCACAGCCGTCTGCGGTTATTGTGCAGTTTCTATGAGAAGCTGTCTGCTGTCTGCTCTGTACAATCCTTATTGTTGCCAAAAGGCTGTTATTGTGAGGTTAGGAGTTTTTATTCAGCTATTTTTCAATTTATTATTTTGATCAATAAATCGATAACAAGGACCTAAACGAAAAAAGTTTATTCGTATGGAAGTTACGTAATTCTTTTTCTTTCCAATGAACCCATGTTTATTTTTGATCAATCAGTAACGAGGGAGGAATATCAATTTTAAGAATTGAGCGTTAGAATAACAATAATAATAAGAAGATGATAAACATGAATTTCAAATTTTACCGATGTTCTCTAATTATGGTTGGCGCGGCGCTGCGGGGCTAAATCACAATTTGGCGCTCCCGCGCCACCCATGAAAAGTAGTAGCAATAAAAAAATGCTCCAAATATAGAGCAGAAAAAAGTGGTAATTTTCCCCCGGGTGTATGCTTAAACAGAAAGGAAGGGGCTAGTTTTCAGGGCTAGTTTATAGATTAAAAAAGATGTGGGTTCGGACGTGAAAAAGTTTCTCAAATAGTTTTTTTATTTTAACCACGCTATTTCTGTTTCAGTCTACTTAATTTCTTTTCTTTTGTCTAATTATAATTTCGTGCAGGGCGTTGTTTCATAAAAATTGTGAACATGCCATTTCTTTATAAAAAATTTACAAAAAAATTTTTAAAAATGCATAAAACCTTTAGAAAAACTCAAAAGAAAACAAAAAAAAATTGACATAAATTTTAATTGCATAAATCCTTATGATATAGCATAGGATTTTATTTTTTGTAATTTTTTTTATAACTGAAGCGGGCCGGCGATGGATATTCCATATTGCCGCCTAATACCCTATATCAGCACTGTTGTTGATGTAGAATTTTAGTCAAAGGTCCCACCCCTATCAGGGGATTTTAGGGAGCAGATGTGAGTTTTACATTTTTGTATGAGAATAATATATAATAATAATATTGAAAAGGAAATAACAAAAAAAACAAAATTGTAAACTAAGGTAAACTAAATGATAATATGATAGTTAGATAGCATAAAAAGACCAAAGAAATAGAGGCAAAAGGACATAGATATAAGTGTAAGTTGAGAGTAACATGATCTACCAAATGTAAAAGCACAATTTATTTTTCCTATCTCACATCTAGTCCCTAGGCCTACTTTTGGTCGGAATGCACCTTACCGTGGGAGGAAGGCTTATCTTTTGGTTGTAATTTATAATTATTTAGAAAAACTTTAATGTTTATATTATTTATGAAACAGCGCACTGAAGTGTTTTTTTTCTTCATTTTTCGACACAAACAACTGAAAAGATAGAGCTAAAAAATAACAGGAACCTTTTTTTACCAAAATATTCATTACCTAGGACCAAGAAAAAAAGCTCTGCACTGACATTCAAAATTGTTTTTTGCTTTAGTTATACATTTTTTAGTTCCGGGAGGATAACATGGTCTAAATTTACATTGGTCTTCGTATTGGCAAAATTTTCCCATGTATCCTGGCGCACATCTAAAAATTTTTGATTTTGATATTACACTAAATTTTTAAAATTATGTCAAGTGCAAATTATCCCGAACAAAAAATTATCATATGGCGGGATAGTATTTTTACGGTTTTCAAATCTGCTACATATAATTTCTCCCAATTTGACTCGTGCACTTTATCTTTAAAAAACTCCAAAAACAGCGTTCTAATTCCTTCACTCTGGTTTTCTCGCCTGTCTGTGCTTTGGAGAAAAACGAAAACAAAGCTTATATAACTTCATAGTAGTTATATTTTTTTTCAATTTTACTCATCAATATTAATGAAACGTTTTAAAAAAGTCACTGTAAAATATAAAAAAAACTACATTATTAAAAGCTCAGTGCTATGTCATTATAGTTTATAAATAAATTACGTCTGGGGCTTATTTCATAAAGATTTCTGTAATTGTAAATTAATAAACGCATTTTACTTCTTCATATTTTATTAATTAAAAAACGCACGTAACGGGGGAATTTACGGAATTTACAGACATGTAATTTTCTTAAGTTCTAAACACAATTTTATTAATATAGTTTTTAATTAAAAATACAAAAGAAAAATATGCGTTTATTAATTTACAGTTGTAAATTAAATACAAACAATTTTTATGAAATAGGCCCCAGCAATATCGTAAAATTAAAAGAACATAAGAAAATAAATTTAATTTTTTTTTCAAATAAAACGCAGAATTTTTTTGGAAAATATAAAAAAACGCAGTTAACTGTTGCTTGGTTCACTTAATTTGTAATTTTCTTAATGTATATAATATCATAATATTAAAAAGTTTTTTTGTAAAATTTTATAGTACTTGATTGCTTAATTTTGATTTATTCTTAATATTATGGAAATAAACGAAGTCACTCACGCGTGATGTACCTCTACACAAAGAATGGTGTTAACTAGAAACATATTTTAAATAAATATAGATCTAAATTTATTTAATATTTTATCAATATATATTGTACAGTAAGCAGATTTAGGGTCGATGGAGCCTAAGGAACTTGGAGCTGGAACTTGGAGCCAAAAATAGGGAACTTGGAGCCGTAAGTGGGGAACTTGGAGCCGTAAGTTGGGAACTTGAGCCAAAAATAAAAATTGCTAAAACGTGTACCTAAGCCTAAGCGAAACCTAAATTTTAGCCCAAACCAATTTTTTTCTGAAGGGCTCCAAGTTCCCATTGCTCGTGGCTCCAAGTTCCCAAAAATTTTTAATGGCTCCAAGTTCCCTGCTTATGGCTCTAAAGACCCCGTACCCAGTAAGCAGTATAAATTTTATATAAATTCTTTTTTTCTGGTGCGGCGCCTTTAAATTTGTTTTTAGTACGTCTAGTTTTTTACACACTGATTTTTCTTATTTAGATTTTTCCTCTTATATACCATATTATGATTTGTATATGAAAAATAAGCAGGTATTACGACAGGCTTCCGCAGAGTGGAACATTTAGTAGGTGTTATACATTTTGTTTATTACGATCATATGAATGGGATGAATAATGGTCACATATAAACATGAACCGAAAATTTTTATAAAGTATGCTTCGTATACTCAAGAACTAAAAAATCTAACAAAAGATAAATTGCATCATATTTTACATTCAAATTGCTGGTGTATAATTTCACCTTATTGTTACAAGCCAGCTGGACATATTGTTACTGGAAACTTAGATATTATTGAAGATAAATCCACAAGAAATATACTTAAAAAAATTGCAAATCATCGAAATAAAAAGATAATTAATTGGAATGATGTTAAATCCTTAGCAATGAATGCATGTGATGACTTTTTACAAAAAATAAAGAAAAGATATACAAAAAGAAATAAAGATCTAGTAGAATTTCAAACTAGTTTCGAATATATTTTACAAAAACGTATTCAATATTGGAGTAGAAAAACAAGAAAGAAACAAGCTAAAAATTCAATTATTGAAAAAGCATTAGAACGGTTAAAGTTTAAGTTTATTATTACAGTTGCTGATAAGGCAGCAAATAACTTTATAATTATTTGTAAAAAGTTCTGTTTTGAAGTTTTATACAAAGAAATGGATCCTTAAATATTACAGCAAATAATGTTATGCATATAATGATCAGTCAGAAGAAAACCTTGTAATCCAAAACCATGTAAAAGAAGCAAATAAATTTAGACTTACACGGTTAAAGAAGAAGACAAAAGACTTCCAGTCTTATTTGCAACTGCAAAGCTACATAAAAGCCGTACAAATATAGATTTATAGCTGGATCTCGACAATGTAGTACAAAATTATGTAGTATAATAGCTGGAACAATATTAAAACAGTTACAAAAACATTTTGAAAAATATTGTGGTACAATAAAGTCCAGAACAGGAATTAATGTTTATTGGTCAATAGAAGGAAGTCTTGAGTTTATAAATGCAATTCAACTTATCAAAACAGTTAAAAAAATTATAACAGCAGACTTTAGTACATTATATACCAGTTTACCTCACAATGTCATTAAAGAAAACATATTCATGCTCATTGACTTACTGTTTAAAAACTCAGGAAAATGGTATTTGATTATAAATTCTGTAACAAAAAATGTAGGTTTTCCAATGAAGTCTCAAACAACTTAATCACTTACAATAAAGCAGAAATAAAATCGTTAAATGAGTTCGTTATAGACAGTGCTTATGTTAAATTTGTAGGGTTTATTTTTAAACAAAATAGCGGAATACCCATGGGAACAAATTGCACTCCATTAATAGCTGATCTGACTTTTTCAATGTTGGAATATAGATTTATGAAAGACACTAAAATATAGCTCTCACCAGAAAGCTTAAATTTGTATGGAGATATATGCAATAAATGTTCCAGAATTTATGGAAATTTGCAAAGCAATATATCCAGTACAGTTACCGCTTAGTAAAACAAATCTCAATCACAATCAATGGGCTAATTTGGATATTAACTTTGAAATAATTGAAAAAAAAACTTAAAAGCCAAGTCTACAATAAAACAGACAATTTTAAGTTTTTAGTAGTTAGATATATTGATTACAGTAGTAATACATCAGAATCTATTGGTCTTAATACCTTTTATTCCCAATTGATCAGAATTACAAGAATCAGCAGCGATTTAAATGGATTTAGAATACGAATCAAAGAGCTTTATAATACATTTAAGAATAAACAGTTTCCCAAAAAGTTACTTAATAAATTATTTCTCAAGTTTTCTCAACAATACAGACCTATGTTAAATAAATTCTTACTTATGAACAATAAACTAATAGAAAAGTATATTTGTACAATTCATATTAATATTCATGCAAACTGCAATCCAGATTGTTCCAGTGTTTAAAATGTAGCTGGTTATTACAGATTTATTAGTTTTGCAGACTTTGGGCTGCACCTGGTTAATCCCAGGATGTTTTTTCTTGTAGTTTTTAACTACATCTGGAGTAATCCAGAATGTTTATTAAATTTAGCTTATTATTATAGTTTTATCTGTTTAGCAGTCTTTGTGCTGCACCTGGTTAATTCCAGGATGTTTATTTTTGCAGTAGTTAACTGCATCTGGAGTAATCCAGAATGTTTATTAAAATTGTTATGTTATTATGTTTTATCTAGTTAGCAGTCTTTGTGCTGCACCTGGTTGATTCCAGGATGTTTATTTTTGCAGTAGTTAACTGCATCTGGAGTAATCCAGAATGTTTATTAAAAGTGTTTTGTTATAATGTTTTTATTTATTTTATTTATTTATTTATTAGTTTACGTACAGTTATCAAGCGAACAAATAAGATACATCAAGAAAAAAAAATGAATAACGTACATAATACTAATAAAAGAGCTGCACAGGTAATACAAAAAAATTACTGCTAATGTACAGCATAAACAAAGTTAAAATGATTCAAGAAAAGAGTTTGGACTTTTAAGAATTGGTTGATTTGCCGTTTGTTTGCACACAGAAAAATCTGTTGGATGCGGAAACTATCTAAATGTGCAGAAATATGATCGGGTTTGGGTTTTATTATCAACCAAAAGAAAACTAGTTTTATTTGGAAATGTGATATCATAAACTTCTAACATTCTTTTTGACACAGACATGGATTTTACCTACAAAATGATAATGCTGCTGCGAACTCATAAGATTCCTTATTTTATACGCCTGTCAAAATCTGAAAATAAACTAAAAATCAAAAGAGAAAAAGAACAGACTCTTTTAGAAAGGCATAATTTTTTGAATTCGTTTAGTTCGTTCATTGTTTAGCTTGTTGATAATAATAAACATATGAAAATTTACACTAAAGACAATTTATAAAATTTTACAAAATTTGAGACAAAAATAAAAACAAAATTTGCATAAATACAATTAATAAATTTTGCAGAAAATAACGATCAAGTTTTGTTTAAAAGATTGCAATTGATTTTGAAGAAACAATATCAATGGGTAATTTGTTCCAGGCAGATACAACTCTGTGAGTTAAAAAATGTTTGGCTATATCTAATCTAGTTTTCAAAGTTTTCAAAGCTAAAAAAATCTTCACGTTGAATATCAAATAAGTTATTAATAATTTTATAACATTTTTCACGTCTTAATTTTAAGCTTTCAAGTTTAAGTTCTGAAAGTCTGTCATTATAAGACACTTTAGAGAAACAAAAACGAGCATACAATGGTCTGGTAAAGACACTTTGTACATTTTCCACACATTTTTCATTTTTTTTTAAGGTATGGTGACCACAAAAATGATTCAAATTCTACCAATGGCCTTATGTAAACTTTATAAGCATGTAGCATAGTTTTCATATCACTAAAAGTAAATGCTCTAAACATCATTGAGATTCCACGTAAAGCTTTAGACGCTATTTCAGAGCAATGATCAGAAAATTTCAGATCATTGCTGACCAGTAGGGTAACCGACTTAATTTCGGCCACCCCTTAATTTCGGCCACCAATTTGGGTGTTAGAAAATTGGCTTATTTTAAAAACACAAAAGAACTAGCACAAAAGTAACTGGATTAATGTTAAATAAAGTGTTTTTACATAATTTTTTTATTTTTATTATTCTACATTATCAACATTTTCACACAAAAAGTGAATTTTTTATGATTTTCTTAATTTTTGTTTTGTGTTTAAACTGCGTCAAATTTAGAACGAAGAAATATATAATCTTAAAATATCTTCTATTTAAGGTCCAAATTTGTTAATTTTCATGTTTTGATATTTTCTTCAAAATTATTTTGCAATGCGTTTAACTAACTGCGCATTTTAAGATTCCGTTAATTTCGGCCACCTTAAAATTTAGGTGAAAGAACCTGCCGTTTTTTGCTGTTTTTAAATATCATTGTACTACCGTATTTATAAAGATTTTTTTTCCTCGTTTGACTTTGTTTTGACGTTTTTTAGGCCAAAAATAAAAATTGAACAAAAAATACAAGTTATCAAAACTTGTTTTTTTAAGGTTTTGACATAATTATTTAAAGTCTTGCTAATAACTATTAAAGTTCGCAAACGGGAAAAAATAAGTTATATGTACCAAGAACAATACCTAAGGGTAAATTTGCAACCTTTAGAAATTTTTATTGTTCGTTTAAGCAATAGTTATGGCCAGTTTTTTGTAGGTGGCCGAAATAAATGGCACGCGCCTTAACTTCGGCCACTTTAAAAAAAAAGTTTAAACCTTCACTGATTTTTAAGTGTAACAGAAATATTCAAATTTTGCACTGGAATAACAAATATAGCTATTGTTTGATTTTTAGGCCAAATTTTGGCTTGATTGAAAAAGCCAGTAAAAACTTATTCAAAAAAATAAAAAAAGGTGGCCGAAATTAAGTCAGTTACCCTACACCCAAATTTCTTACTGATGACGATTTCTCTATATCAGTACCTTTTAATTTGTAATTATTTTGTGGATTGTTAAATCCCATTGAAAAGCAGTTCTCAATTGCCATTTGTCGGCCCAATCGGTAAAGTTTTTTAAGTCTAAATAAAATTCGTTAAAAGATGCTTCATTATTTAAAATTTTGTATAACTTGGCTCATCAGCAAAAAGTTTGACCTGGGTTCCAGATTTTACGGTATTTTGAATAACGTTTATGTAAATTAAAAATAAAAGTGGGCCTAAAACACTACCTTAAGGCACCCCGCTTGTGACAGGTTTAAAATCGGAAATTTTATCAGCTATAATAACCCGTTGCCTTCTATTAGAAAGAAAATTTTTGATCCAGTTAAAAAGCTCATATCCTATACCATACGCAGAAACTTTTTGAAGGAGTTTTTTGACTGACAGTATTGAACGCTTAAGAAAAATCTACATAAATAGCGTCAATACAATTTTTGTTACCAAGAGCAGTAACCCAATCTAATAACGTTAGATAAAAGTTGCAACCCTACAGACTTTTTGCTGAGGAAACCAAATTGTTCTTTTGTAATTAAATTGTTACAACGCATACATTTTAAAATGGCATCGCAAACAATACTTTTCATAATTTTTACACATTGTGACGTAAGAGATACAGGCCGACAGGCCGATAATTACATGTTAAGATACAAGCTCCTTTTTTATGTATCGGGCAAACAAGCGCGTCTTTTCAAACTTGGGGAAGAGAACCAGATTCCATAGAAATTTCAAAAATTCTAGCGAGCACCATCACAATGTTATTTGAAGTTCTTTTTAAAAAGTAAGCTGGTATATTATCTGGTATATTATCTGGTAGATTGTTAAAATTGTTCTGTTATTATGTTTTATCTGTTTAGCAGCTTTTGTGCTGCACCTGGTTAATCCCAGCATGTTTATTTTTGCAGTAGTTAACTGCATCTAGAGTAATCCAGAATGTTTATTAAAAGTGTTTTGTTATTAGGTTTTATCTGTTTAGCAGTATTTGTGCTGCACCTGGTTTAATTCCAGGATGTTTATTTTTGCAGTAGTTAACTGCATCTGGAGTAATCCAGTATGTTTATTAAAATTGTTTTGTTACTATGTTTTATCTGTTTAGCAGTCTTTGTGCTGCACCTGGTTAATTCCAGGATGTTTATTTTTGCATTGGTTAACTGCATCTGGGGTAATCCAGATTGTTAAATAAATTTTGTTGTTTATTATAGTTTTATCTGTTTAGCAGTCTTTGTACTGCACCTGGTTAACGCCAGGATGTTTTTGCTTGCGCAGTCTTTGGCAAACTGATGCCCGAAACGCCATAGTTTGTAGGTATATTATGTAATAGTTTTATTTTATGTTAGTTTTATAGTAGTGTTTTGTTAAAAATTGTAATTGTGTTGGCATTAAAACAGAGGTCTTATCATTATTGCATATAAGTTTTGCACTACATTTATCTTCTATGCCTTGTTTGTTGTATAATTTTATATTTTATTTTTATCCAGTAAATTAAGTTTGTTCTTTAAATAATCAGCTCATGTGAGCATTTCAATAGATAGTAAAGAAAGTGAAAAAAACTTTTTAAATTCTTTTCAAACGTTTGTGTTTGGTCAGCCAAACCAAAAATAGATTTAAAAAAATGTTCACTTTTGCTTTTTGGATATAACAATCAGCTGACTGATTACTTTCTAAATGATATCCTGATTTCCACACAAGAAAGTATTAAAGATTTAGGTATTACTATTTCAAATGATCTAAAATTATCCAAGTATTGTTCAAAAATATATATGCGAAAGCTATGATACGTGTATCAAGGATTTTTTAAGCGTTTTTAACACATGATATAATACTTTTGCTTACGGCCTACATTAGATTTAGGGTCGATGGAGCCGAGGGAACTTGCAGCTGGAACTTAGAGCCAAAAATATGGAACTTGGAGCCATAAGTGGGGAACTTGGAGTCGTAAGTTGCAAACTTAGAGCCAAAAGTAAAAATCGCTAAAACGTATACCTAAGCCTAAGCGAAGCCAA
>JASAMX010012674.1:0-20044 GCA_030248175.1 Microlaimidae sp. YZB2_3
ATACGCCAAAAATATCGCTAAATTCAACAGACGCACTAAGCCTCAAACAACAGAGATTGTATGTAGCGTCATACTTACAGATCTTTCCTCTCAACAACTTTGACGTTTTTTAACAGCTTTAAATATGTTTTTTTACCAATTGTGTTGTTATCGTTTACCGAAAGTTAATTTATAATATTTTATATATTTTTAATATATTTTAGATATTATCTAGTGATTGTAATCAAATTTGATGGTGTGATACAGCGTCAAAATTTTGATTTTCAATAATAAAAACTTTAAATGGATGCGCTACTGTTAAAATCACATCAAACCAACCGTGTGGAACCAAGCCAAGTGTTGAGCCGAGTCAAAGATTTTCTTCCAAAATTGGCAGATGCAAATAATAAGCTGACTTCAAATATAACTAACAACAACCAAATGGTACTTTAGTGTTATTTAAATTAGTTTCATTAAAACTTTTAAGCATCCACATCCACATGTTCTACTCAAAACAGGTAGGCAGATATTGGTGTACAACACTTGTAAAGAAAGGCAGCTGAGGTTTTAAAGGAATAAGGACGTTTTTGAGGGAAGAGGCAAGGGGGAAGCATTTACAGACCGTACACAGGTATGTCAACCCTTCATTTTCTAGGATGGGAACAGGGCGAGGGGGGGCACACAGAAGAAAAAAAAAAAAACCCAACCCCCACAAAAAAAACACCCAAACAACACCCCACCACCCCCACAACCCCAACCCAAACCACCCCTTGGATCTTTCTACCCCACCTTGTCTCGATTTTCTTTCCATTGTTTGAAAAACTGCGCCTTCAAATTATGCATGTGCCTTTTTTCTAACCTTGCCAGGTATTTGGGTATCTCGCCTAAGGTTTGTACTTTTTTGAAATAAACATAAACGGTTAGATAGCCTACAACCACATCTCGCAAAAACACCACACAAAAAGTAGCGTGCGGTCACAGGACACTTACTAGCTAGAGCAATCACACAAGCCAAACCCCACGTTACAGTTTTATTTAAAAAATTCTAAGTCCCCGGACACTCCTCCCCTAAAATTAGGGTTTACCAAGGACATTGTCTCCCCACTAAAACCTGGATGTACACGCGGACTTCTCCAAAGCTTAAACTCTTTAAATTTGGCGTAAATATACCAATACCGCATAGCAAGAACAAGAACACGTCTCTTAAAGGCTTACATAGACAAGGAAAAAGGGGGGAGGGTTAGAGTAATAAAACCCCCAAAATTTTAGAAAGGAGGTTTAATCCATACCCCCACGCCGATAAGAGTTTGGAAAACTTAACCCCTACTGTTTTGGAAAATTCTTTATAATTTTTTATGATCGTCCATCTTTAAATTTTAAGGTTCACTTATTTTTGTAGCAATAAAAAATATAAAAGGAAAAGGGCTTTTGACTTAAAATTACTGGTTTTTACCTATTTTTCTCTCAAAATTGAAAAAAAACGATTAAAGCAGACACACCAAGAAAACAATAATATGGTATCAATGCGCCCATGTTAATCTTAAATCTGGGCTAAACCTTAAATCCATCATCATCATCATTTTATTCTAACAAAACACAATGCACTAGCACTGTATATCCAAGGCAAACCAATCAAAATATGTTTTGTCGAAATATGGTCGTGGTCGATTCGTCATCAATTATGGTTTCCCACTCGATGATAATAATAATAATTCTGAAACTATACTCCCCTATATGATTTAGTCCTACACTCCGCCCATACCTTTATTGAACTAATATGAACCTCTATAATATTAATTTAGGTTGAAATCGAACCGCAAACAGAGTCCGATAGTGATGACGAATCGACATCAGGGTCATCAGAAGACGAATCAGAAAGTAGTGAGTGGTAAATCAAGAGGAAAAAAAGACAAAAACCACCATCTTGCAAACTTTTGCAAAATATTTTGGCGTTTATTAGATATTTTTGAGCTAGGGTCATCATAACCATAGTTGGACAAGCTTCCGGAGTTTTTAGGGGTATACCTCATACATGGGCAAGTTAGTCCAAAGTGGGGGGATTAAACCCCAAATTGGGGGGGGGTTAAATCTTAGAAACGCAAAATACCCAGATCATTTTTTTTTTGGAATGCATTTTACCCATATCGTTTTTCAATTTTAAAGGAAAAAATAGGTAAAAAACGCTAATTTTAGGTCAAAAAACCCTTTTTATTGCATTTTTGAGCTTTTTATTGTTTCAAACATTCATTTTGACCTCAAAACTTAAGTTTGGAGGCAGTTAAAATTCATTTTAAAGACATTTTTTTTCTTCATTTTTCAAAAATTGGTGGGTTAACCTTCCCCTTCCCACTTCTGAGTGAGTGGGGGGAAGTTAAACCCCCTTCCCAGAATTTGAGGTGGGTTAACCCCCAACCCCCCCCCCCCGTGCTCATTTATGGTGTATCAGCAAAAATTAAAAATTTTTGGTGAATCTGACTAAAACTGCATTATTAGCGTTTTTAGAAATGGAACCTGCCAATTTTTTTAGGAATTTGAGGGGTGTTTAAGCAGTGGCTGCCCAGGATTTCATTTCGGAGGGGGGTCTGGGGGGAGTAAATACCAACCCTGAAGGGGGATCTGAGGACGGTAGCTCCCAGTAATGGGAGGTCTGAGGGAGGAGAGCCCCCCAGCGAGTTAAGGGGCAGATCCCCTTGTCTTGTCAGGGGGGTCCTTGGGGCAGAGCACCTTGTCAGGGGGTCCGGTGGGCAGAATGCTCCCCGGGGGAGAAAATTTTTAATTTTAGGCGCTGAAATACACTAGAAATTTTAATTCCAGATGATGTTTATTGCAAAATTTAAAGTTTTTTATCCCTTTACATTTAAAACAGGTGTTTAAAACGTTAATAAAAGGTTAATAATGTTTATAGTAGTTTGATTTAACATGTATGCCTTAACTATTACACGGCATAATCGATTTAAAATCCAAAAAACTACGACAAATTGTGAATTTACACTACCCGCCGAAGCGGGGCAAATTTGGTTTTTTGACTGTTAATATGCTTTTTGAAGGCATCAGAAAAGTTTCTGTATTAATATTAAAGAAAAAAATTTTTCTCTCCCAAAATTCAAAAAAAACGCAAGGATCCCCTCTCACGAAAAAATCCGGCTTCGCCGAATTTCGGGGGGGGGGAAGCGGCCACTGTGTTTAAGTATCTTTAAATTTTAGAAAACGGGAAATCAGTATTATTTTTGTGTAAAAAGAGTGTAGCAAAGCAAAATTTAAGCATACCAGAAGCTTTTTGTTAATTGATGTATGTAAACCATTTAATACAAAAAATAAAGTAATTTTTCCTTTATTTACCACACCTAGATTTTAAAATGGACGAAAAGGAAAAATTGGATTTATCTGCCGTTTCATACTCCGACAAACGCAATTCAGACGACGAAGAAACAAATAATTGCTTTGTAAATATAAACTCCAGCTCCAACTGTATTCTTGATTCAACTAGTAAAAATGGAACCAAGATTTCTTCAAATTTGAAGTGCTTAAAGTCAAGCGCTAACAGCAAACCTTTGAAAACCAAAGATAACGCAAGGCCAGGACGAAAATTGCATGTTGAAATGGATTTACAATTCGTTGTTGACCACACCGCTGACGAATCTGATAACGAAGAAATTAAAATGCCATTTGGTAAAGATGGAAATTTAAAAACCTTCACTAATAAAGGTTCACCAATCAAAATAGAAGTATTAGCAGAGAATTAACGCTAATATTTGACTTTGTTGAAATCGTGCTACTGTTAAGCTTTTATGTCATTGTTTCAATAAATCAAAAAATTCAGACAAGAATAATGCATTGTCCGTTGTTGATTTGTTACTTTGTGTAAAACATAAAATAAAAATATTTTTATTAAAAAAGTATTTTTCAAAATTAGCTTTGTAAAGCCAACAAATATCCTGTATTTTTGAAACCAACAAATAAAAAATGTTATGATAATGTAAACATAAAGACGGTTTAAAAGCTGTTTCTGATTATTAATTACCGAACTGGCATGCTGCCGTTGTTATCGGCCGTCTTTTTTATGCTTTTTGATAAATGTAAAAAAATATGCGCACTTGTACAAAAATTTAGAGTGTAATAATAATTGTTTATTATATCGCTAATGGAAAGGTGCATTTTTATACCAATTTTATCATTAGATAACTGACAGCTGAACTAACTGACACTCTTCTCTTAGATTGAAAAAATTTTTAACCAACGCCACCAATCTGTATGATGCCGCAGTAAAAACCTGTTCGAAAACGAAAAACATCTTAATTAGTATTAATTCTTTGTTCTAAGAAAATCTTGTTACAAAAAAAAATTAAGCGAAATGCACTTCCTTAAATTTCTTTAACATTTTAAATAGTATGCATTTTTCTCTTCAAAAGAGAAAAATACCACCCAAAAAACCAAACCACCCCACGGCCGCAGGAAAAAAAAAACAGGGCCCCCCCAAAAAAGAAACAACACCCAAAAAACCACCCCAACAACCCCGACAAAACACACAGAAAAAAACAACAAAACCCCCCCCCAACCCCCCCACACACCCAAACACCGAGACATGTCTTTGGAAAGATAGACAGAAAATTCTCAATAAACAAAAAAACCAAACAAACCCCCCAACACAGGGGGCCCCCCCCCCAAAAAAAAAAAAAAAACCCCCCCAAACAAAAAAAAAAAAAAAAAACCACCAAACAAAAAACCCAAACCCCCAAAACAAAAACCCACAAAAACAAAAAAAAAAAAAACACAAACAACAAAACCCCCCACCCCAAAAACCAAAAAAAAAAAAACATAATTCCTTTTTTGTAAATCCAGGCTCTGTCAATTGAGTTTCTGTAATTTTTAACTAAGAAAACATTGGTTTTACGGAAAAACCTTAGCTTATATATTAGGCCAAAAACAGGTATTATACAGCTTTAACTACGTTATCCCTGCTTTTTTAACGTTTTCAAAAATTCAGGGGGGGCTCTGCCCCCCCCCCAAAATTCGGGGGGGCCCGACCCCCCCATAGTATTAGCCAAAAAACCATACAGCTTAACAATCCCGCTAACTTCAAAAAAAGGTTGCCCCCCCCCAAAATCGGGCGAGCCCCCCCCCCCTTTTTTTTTTGTACTAAAATCCGCCCCCCCCCCAAAATGAAACTCTGGCTACGTCCCTGTTCTCCCCCACCCCCCGGGTTTTATTTGGGGGGGGGCAACTTTTTTGAAACGAGGGGGGGGGGCAAGCCGGAGAAAAAGAACAAAAGGACAAAAAACGAAAATAAGGTAAAAAAAGGTCTAAAATGGCTTAAAATACATTGAAATAGGCTAAAACTGCAAAAAATTAGCGATGATGGCGTCATCATAGGTCAAAAATGGCGTCATAATTTTAGGGTACTTTCATTTTTTTGACGGGGGGAGCAAATCATCCAATAAAACTGGGGGAGCATTTACAGACCGTGCATAGGTCTTATGTATTAAAATGCAATTAAGTGTAGTAAACTACTTAATAACAACCCTTTGAATATAATACACAAGTCTATTGACTAGCACAATTCTAGGTTGAATAAGCGCTTAAATTTTGACTCGCTGATGACATCATTTTTTACAAACTAATTGTCGAATGCATACAATGTTGTATCAATGTAAGCCGGCAATTAAAAGCACAAGGGAGCAAACTCCTGGATTTAAGACTATTTACTAAGCAGGGGTGTGGGTGTTAAGGGAGCAAACTCCTGGATTTAAGACTATTTACTAAGCAGGGGTGTGGGTGTTGGAAAGTTTAAACCCTACCCCCCTTGTCAAAAATATTTAAAATACAGGAACATCCCCATATCAAAGTAATACCCTTCACTTCAAGGCCATCCTTCCTCTCCTAAACTTTAGTATTGAAACTCTCAGACGGCAAATTTGTGTTAGACGCCGGGACATGAGCATCCCTAAAGGGTATTAAATTAGGATCACCAGAGGCAGTCCTAATTTAGAGGAAAGTATAAAAATATCCCCCAAACAACCTCTTTTTGGTTTTTTATACTTAGGAAAACTAAGTATAAATTAAAAAAAATTATAAATTATTATTATTATAAATTATTATTATTATAAATTATTATTATTATAAATTAATATAAATTATTATAATTATAAAATTATAAAAATGATGCATCGTCTCATTATTTCATGGTAAAAAAAGTTAAGAATTTCAGGTGTCCAATGGGGCATTCCAAACGTTTGCTGGCCTGTGGATCTGGCCGATTTTTTACTCAAATTTGTCGGCCTACCTCCACACAAAGTGAAGTGTGTAGCGCCATAAAGAAGGAACTAAAGACAATTGAGGTTAAATTTTTACATAAAATTTTTATTAAGATCAAAAATTTTGACGCAGGAAGTTTACGTAGCGCGGTTCATTTTTCGTCATTGTTAAGTGTTGGTAGGCAGTGGCGTGCCCAGGGTTTTATTTCGGGGAGGGGAAGGTGAAGGTCTGGAGGGAAATACTAACCCTAAAGGGGATTGTGGGGGCGGCAGCTTCTCAGAAATTGGGGGTCTGGGGTGCAAAAGCCCAGCGGAGTTAAGGGGCAGAGCCTCCCGTCAGGGGGGCTAATTTAACCCGTACTCAACCGGTCCAGTTCTAGAACTGTTCGGAACAGTTTTAGAACTGTTCCGAACAGTTCTAAATTTGTGAGAAGTTCTAAACAGTTTAAACTGTTCGGAACAGTTTTAGAACTGTTCCGAACAGTTCTAAATTTGTGAGAAGTTCTAAACAGTTCTAAATTTGTGAGAAATTCGGCATTTGAAAATGCCGAAGTTGTACTTTGGTGCATTATAAAAGTCACCGAAACATTTTCCAACACTTATCACGTGATTTTATTGTGTATTTCCGTTGTTTTATGTGTTTAAATATCATTTGCGGAGTTTTATTTATTTTTTGATTTTGAGAACTGCAAATCAGTCCTAGAACTGTTCTAGAACTGTTCGGAACAGGTTCTAGAACTGTTCGGAACAGGTTCTAGAACTGTTCCGAACAGTTCTAGAACGCATAGCACAGGGGCATGTAGAGTACCGGTTAAGACCCTACAATACACTAGAAATTTTAATTCCAGCTGATATTTTTTATACAAAATATAAGGTATATTTTATTTCTGTAATTTTAAAACATCTGTTTAAAATTTTATAAAAGTTTACTAACCTACCTGATATTCATAATAGTTTAACAAATATGCCTAACAAATAAAAAACAGGAAGGTCAGATCTATTGCAGTAAAACTAATATTAGCAGTAATATTTTTTGTTATTATAACTTGAACCATACTCATGCGCAAAATTTTAAGACGTCAGGCAATACATTATAGTTTTGTTATATAAAATTTCATCGCCAGATTAATTTTGAAGTTTAGACAAAATTGTGTAGAAATGGTAGAATGTATGATCACCAGGGGACGATTTAAACAATTTTTAGCACATATTTAAAAAAATTTCGCCTTTGGCGGCTGGGGGACACCCCCCCAGACCCCCCGGCCGACGTTTCGCGCCGGCTGACGCCGCTACGCTACGCAAGCGCCGCTTCTGGGAGACATTTTTCTCCCCCTCCCCACACCACCCACCCCCCCACCACCCCCCCCCCCACCCCCCCCCCCCCCCCCCCCCCCCCCACCAACCCCCCCCCCCCCCCCACCCCCACCGCCCCCACCCCCGCCAACCACCCCCCACCCCCCCCCCAAAAACCCCCACCCACCCCCCCCCCACACACCGCCCCCCCAAATGAAATTCTGGCTACGCCATTGAAAGAAGTGTTTTTATTTCTAATAGACAATACTGTAAGTATGAATAGCGAAAAACTTATCAGTGTTCGCGGGAGTTAAACATTTTTCTACATATTTGTGGTAACCACATGCTAATATAACTATATCAATAAGTCGTTACAAGGTCACGAAGGGGGGGTCACCCCCCCCCCCCAGTGGGGACAGGGGCATGCCCCCCCCCCGCCCAGAACCCCCCCGAAAGAAGAGAGCCCCTCCCCCAAGCCCACCCACCTACCCCCCCCCCCCGAACGGACCCCCCTCCCCCCCCCACCAAACGCAAACACAAAAACAAAAAACCCAAAAACAAAAAAAAACCAAAAACACAAAACAAAAAAACAAAAAGACCCCCCCACCCCCAAAACGCGCACCCACACCCCAAAAGCCAGCCACCCCCACCCCCCCCCGCCAAACCCCCCCAAAAACCCCCCCCACCCCCACCACCCCCCCCACCCCCCCCCCCACACCCCACCCCCACCCCCACCCACACACCCCCCCCCCACCAAACAACCCAAAAAAAAAAACAAACCAAAAAACAACAAAAAAAAAACACCCCCAGCGCCCCCCAAAAAAACCCAGCCCCCAAAACCCACGCCCAACCCCCCCACTCGTTTATTTCCGAATCAACGATCTGAACTTTTTAAATAGTGTAATGAAAACTAAAACTATGTATTAATTACTAAAATAGAAATGTTACATTATTGCCTTTATCTAGGAATTCTAACCCAGGGCTGAATACACCTTAAAACTTAATATATAACGTCTTTTTGTCTCCTCTGGACACAGTAAACAGCCCTTATGATTCCCATTTACGTTTACCATACCACCATCCCCTCAATAGTAGTGATCCGATTATTTTTATTAAATCAAAACGGTTTTTAGCTTTTCTGTTTAGGATGCAGGAACTTTTAAAAGAGAACGGGTTATTGTTGGAAAGCAAGGAGTGGAAATTCGCGTTCAAGGACAGAACAAAGTTCTTCTAAATTTTTGTGCGAATAACTACCTAGGTGAATATTATAACCATAGATTCTTTACTAGGTGATATTAATTAATACGACCATATTAATTAATATGATTCAGTTAAAATTCAAGCTTTTAGCGATATTTTTCTTTCAAAGAAGGGGGTTTTGTTTATTGGATGTAACCTTTTGAAATTCACGAGTGCGGATGTTGCATTCCTACTTCATAAATTTTTAATATGTTTTGATATTATAATTTATCATAATATACACGTGTAAACGAGTCATAAAATAAAAACATTGGTTTTGTGTCAAAAACTACTAACTTTTTCCTGTTACTTGGTAATTACGCATCTTAAAAATCCAAAAATTGGATTTATTGTTTGAATAGAATCAATTATATATTTCACGCCTTAAAAAACACATAAGGAACTCAAACATTCAAATCGGCAAATGTTAGAATGTTTCCAATTTTGTAAAAAGTCGTTAGTTGATTAGGTGACTGTTAAATGAGGATATGAAAACCAATCATGACTACTCTTTTGATATTTTAATTTCGTGGCAAGTTTTCTTAGCAAGCCTATATCGTAAAATTTCATTATGTTTTAAACTTGCGTAAAAAATCGTGTTTAGTATATCTAAACAGTTTTTTAAATGCTCTCACCATTACACAATATTATAATGTTTGTGAGAGCAATTTCCTTTTCAGCTGGAACTAAATAAAAATCTTGAGTTTTTCAGGATTAAGCAGTCATCCGGAAGTGGTAAACGCGGGAAAAAAGACCTTGGACACTCATGGAGCTGGACTAAGCTCCGTCAGATTTATATGCGGTACTCAAGATATTCACAGGTTAGTTTCATCCTTTGTATCATAGGTGGGCAGGGGGGGGGGTTGGGGGGGTTCTACCCCCCCCCCCAAAATTTCGGATTTCGCTGACACCCCCCTTTAAATTTGGGGTAGTACCCGGGGACACCCCACCCCAAATTCGCCTCCCAGAGAAAAATTTTTAAGCGTTATAAAAGGGCTAAAAAAAATTTCCGCGCTTCGCGCGGAGTGTTTATTACCTTGTTTTTGTCATATACTTCATTTTTTCTTTTGCTATTCAAAAAACATTAATTAAACATTATTAACCTTTTATTACCTAACGTTTTAAACACCTGTTTTAAATGTAAAGGGATAAAAAAACCTTAAATTTTGTAATAAACATCATCTGGAATTAAAATTTTAAGTGTATTTTAGCGCCTTAAATTAAAAATTTTCTCCCTCGGGGGGCATTCTGCCCCCCGGACCCCCTGTCAAGGGGCTCTGCCCCTTGACCCCGCATTACTGGGGCCCTGCCGCCCCCCAGACCCCCCGTCAGGATTAGTATTTACCCCCTCAGACCCCCCCTCCCCCCAAATTTTTATCCTTGGCAATCTAAAAGGAGGGTCGAACTCCAAATTTTTCCCTTTGCCGACCCAAAAGGGAGGTCTAGACCGCCCTGGCTTTGGCTACGCCCATGTATGTACCCATCGTCGTTACTCTGACACAATGAGCCACAATCAATATAAAATCAACATGACTCTGACTCATTTTGTAGTTAGTAAAGTACTGTTAGAAATCTAAAATGAGTCACAGTCCCATGTATTTTATACAAATTGTGGCCCATTGTGTCAGAGTAACGACGCCCTATAACTTTTAATTAAATATAAGATTATAGATTAAAAAGTTTGTGATACTTGACTTTATAATCAAGACAATATAATTACTATTCTATTATTACGTAATTATTAAAAAAAACTATGATTTCTAATCAAATATTCTAAGAATATATAAACACATTATTATTAAAAGAATTAAAAAATAAAATTTATAAGCTGCAATACGGTTTTATTTTAATTTTACACAGTTTTAAAGCATTTATAAGCTTGTTTTACGTTTTTAACGCGTTTTAAGCTCATTTTAAGGCAGCGCGGAAATATTGGGTACACCCCCCTCAAAATTTGGGTCTTGCCAGACACCCCCCTAAAATTTGATCCCCCCCTATACCCCTCCCCCCAAAAATCCGAGAGGCTGCCCACCTATGCTTTGTATGTATAATTTTTGTTTTTATTGAATAAAAAACTTTTCAACAATTTTTTTTGTTTATTTCATAAATTTATTTATTTTGAATATATAAAAAACAGGGATTGAAAAAAAAAAAAGTTATAATAATGTTTTTTATCAATGATAAATTTTTTAACATATAAACAGTTTACAAAACTTTCACAAATCACAATAATAGAAGATTCTTCAATATTATTAAAGAATTTTTTTTAAAACTAAAATATAAACAGACAGTTGGCTTCAATTCTTTTGATTCCAGTTAAAAAATGTTTTCAGATAATAATAAAATGAAAATAGTTTTATTTTTATGTGAAAAATTTGTAAATCGAAATTTTAATTAATAGCGAACAAACAAAAATACAAACACTTTTTAAAAAAATCCTAGAGGTGCAGTACAGAGTAAAACTGGTTATCATCAATTTTGGTGGTTTTTGTGAATATTATTATAAAACCCTGCGCGCTGTGCGTGTGCCCCAAAACCTTGGTAACTTTTTTTTGTAAAAATACCTTGATCTGAGTTAAGATAAAAAAAAAGTTCAATTTTATTATTCCAAAATTTTTTTTAACAGAATTTTAACGAATTTGATAGAATAAAATAAGATGTTTTTTATAAAACCCCTGTAATGTTTCGCGATTGGTTTTCTGTGTCCATAAGAAATCAAAAACAGAAAGTTTTACTCTGTACTGCAACATTAACGCAAATTTCTTAAACTAACTATTATTTAGAAATCTTGAAAAAAAGATTGCTGAATTTCATGGCAGGGATGATGCTATTTTGTATGCAGCCTGTTTTGACGCTAACGCCGGAATATTCGAGGTTTTGTTAGGTTTGTTTTTTTATTCAAGTAATTCTTACAACAAAACTAGTGCATAGGCCATCATTTCCAGATCATAAAAATTGTTTAAAAAGTTCTGTTTACCAACTATATCAGTAGGTATTTTGGGAGGGCCCGGCTTCCATTCCGTTGACCCCAAAACTTAAAATTTCCTTTTTGCAAAATCATTTTAAAATAGAATAGCTTCCTTCGAGTACGAAAGAACCCAATTTTTCGGACATAAAAGCTGCAAAAGAAACTTTTGAGCCGAAATAGAAACTCAAAGAGAACATATAACACAGGGATAGTGGGACCTTAGAGCTGGCTACCGAAGAAGCCACAAAAAGGATAGAGCAGATCCCGAAAGGGCGACACATATAGAGACAGAACTCTCCCGTTCTACTTCAAAAAAAAACACGTCTAAAATTCGTAAAGCGATAGTGTAGGAGGCATTAACCCGTACTCAACCGGTCCAGTTCTAGAACTGTTCGGAACAGTTTTAGAACTGTTCCGAACAGTTCTAAATTTGTGAGAAGTTCTAAACAGTTTAAACTGTTCGGAACAGTTTTAGAACTGTTCCGAACAGTTCTAAATTTGTAAGAAGTTCTAAACAGTTCTAAATTTGTGAGAAATTTGGCATTTGAAAATGCCGAAGTTGTACTTTGGTGCATTATAAAAATCACCGAAACATTTTCCAACACTTATCATGTGATTTTATTGTGTATTTCCGTTGTTTTATGTGTTTAAATATCATTTGCGGAGTTTTATTTATTTTTTGATTTTGAGAACTGCAAATCAGTCCTAGAACTGTTCTAGAACTGTTCGGAACAGGTTCTAGAACTGTTCGGAACAGGTTCTAGAACTGTTCCGAACAGTTCTAGAACGCATAGCACAGGGGCATGTAGAGTACCGGTTAAAGGGCCAAAATGAAAAACCTTTATTAATAAAATTACTTAAATACCCATATTAATAATAAAGAGTTTTAAACACTAAAACTGTCGTGTAATTATTTGATTTGAAAATGGGCATAATAATATTTGATATTACGTGTTTATGACGTTAACGTTAACTGATAATAAAATATAAGATTAAAAACGAAGCTCAAATACAAAATTGTGTTTTGATTTTGCTTATTTTAAACTAGATTTTATTAACACTTAAATAATTTAAAAAATAAATTGACGAAAAGTTAGATTTTGTTTATCAGTTATACCAAGCTATGTTTTTAACATTATCCTACTATTTATTTTAGTGCTGTTCTACATGACTTCGACTTGTTTTTTTCTCAAATGATCAAAATTAAAACGACACTTTTTTAATTTCCAGCAATTTAAAAAGTAACTTTAAAGGTGCGGTGCGTAGTCAAACTTTTTATCTTCTATTTTGATATCTTTTGTGAAAACCTCACCCCTATGCACTGTCCCCAATAAAATTTAAAAAATTTTTCAACAAAATATCTCCAGTGGTTAATTGTACGGCAAACGCAATATCCCAAGAAATAATGACTAATCTTAACAATCAAGGTATCAAATTTAAGTAGAAAGTAGCTGCTTTCCTTGAGTGCATATTTTGTAATTTCAATCGTTTTCCGATTGCGCAATCTTTCACGTACAGAATTGTCGAAAAATGCCATTTTTGGAGGGTCATCATAACTACTACTGGAGATATTTTGTTGTAAAAAATTTTGTGTGCTATAGGTTTTCAGAGGTAAGGTTTTCACGAAACATTTTCCTAATCGAAGACAAAAAGTTTGGCTCCGCACTGCACTTTTAAGCAGACACAAAAAAATAAATAATAACTGCGTATCTTTTAATAATTTCTGTAAATATTCTGCTAATTATTTTTGGCTTTATTTGAACTAATTTAAAGCAATTATTGGGAAAAAAAACAAAAGTGGCAGAAATTAAACCAATTACCCTACTAAAAATAGTTATATATTATAAACTTACATTAAAGTATCTTTTCAGGAAAAGAAGATGCTGTTTTAGCTGATGAGCTAAACCACGCATCACTCATTGACGGAATTCGGTTGTGTAAAGCATCGCGACATGTCTACAAACACATGGACTTGATGGATTTAGAGAAAAAACTTCAACAAACTCAGGGTAAGCTACTACCTTTCAGTTATTTGATGCTGTGTTATGAGTGATCCTTTTTTTTTGTTTGCTTCTGTAGCAATGCCAAAACCGCTGTTTTTTTGACCCGCGTAAAACAAGAGCCAATGATTTATCATTTCTTTAACTCTCAACTATGCAAGAGTGGCCTTCCTTATGAGCGGCAGAACTGTGATCAATATTCCAGCAAAATATCATATTGCGAAAACTTTGCGTCATGCTTTCTCCCATTTGGTTTAACAATGATATCTTTTGATATAAGGTTTGGAAAATCATGTAAGAATTCTACGCAGAAAATTTTTACAAAGAAACCGCCATACATTCAATTCTTCCGAACTCCTGTTTCATCTTTTACAAAACATGAGGCGTTGCTTGAGGTGCGGCGTAAGATTCGTTCGTGGAAATTCGATTTTCTTGTGTTCATTGGCTGAATGTGATTCTATAGCGCACTAATTCTGTTGAGGTCTTTAAATTTATTCAATATCGCCCGAACCGGACTGCTTCTTTAATATTAAACCTACCTGATTCAAAATTTGGCAGTTGAAATGCAAGGCTACGATTTGAATTTTAGCTCGATCGGTTCAATATTAAAGGAGTAATTTCAATCTGTTTCGAGGGACATAGGAATTTGATTTGTGACAGTGCTCCTTTAAATCGAGCAACGGTATCACACGTGCTTGAAAAATTCTACAGTGGTATGCAATGCACAAAAATGGTACCGAATCCGTTTTTCATGCAAAAAAAACCAGCGGATCCGGTTAGGTTTTGGCACCTGATCCATTGTTTTTATATAGCCCAAGTTCATCGAATATAAAAATAAAACGTAGGTTTGAAATACAAGTGTACTATTAATCAACACTGTTTGATTTTTACGCAAATCAAAGAAAATTTTGTGAAGTTTTTTGTGAAAAAATGTCCCACTGAAAGTCGGTGTTTCCGAATTTTTTTCACTAAAAAAACAAAGTCAGATTTAAGGAGTACCTTAGTTAACTATTGTATATTAAAAATTTAGTGATGGGTGGAATTGCGGAAACCCCAGAACACCGGAACCGGAACCTGAATTGAGATTTTTCAAAAATCCGAAAGAGGAACCGGAACCGGAATTCCAAATTTTGCCCGGAACATTCGGAACCCGGAACCGGCACTACCTATAGAACTGCGAAACCCCCGGAACACCGGAACCGGAACCAGAATTGAATTTTTGCTCGGAACATCCAGAACCCGAAACCGGAACTGCCCATCACTATTAAAAATATGCTTCTATAAAAATCTAAATACGTGTGTTTCCAAATTTTAGACCAGAGAAGACGTTTAATTGTGACTGATGGTGTATTTTCAATGGACGGTGATGTCGCCCCATTAAAGGCATAGTTAGGATTGGAACCATAGGTGGGCAAGGGGGGGAGGGTTGAGGGGTTATACCCCCAAAAAATCCCGATTATAGCCGACACCCCCTCCCCCCTAAATTTTGGGGATACCCTGGACACCTCCCCCTAAAATTTGGGGGTCCCACCCAGTACTAAAAAAGCTAAAAATGGGGTATTTGAGGTATACCCAAAAAAATGTTGGGACACCCCCATCCTCCCCCCAAATTTGGGGGGTCGGGTATACCCCCCAAAATCCGGGAGACTGCCCAACTATGATTGGAACCTACACGTTTTACTACTGTGTACATTTTACGGGTGGAACACAATGGTCGAGGGAATAACAGGTTCGAGACTAAAGTTTAAAGCTATTCAGGTCCATAGGACGGCCTCGGCAAATTCAGTTTTTAATTTTCCACGAAATTACGGCAAGAGTTATGCTATTGTCATTGCATAACTTAATTTTATTCTGAATTAAAAGAATAAATTTTATTTATTCGCGTGAATACACAATTAAGTCGAATGGAAAATCTTCTATTTGTAACGGCATAACTCAGAGCTGTGCTTTTATAATGGCATATTTCAGTGCCACTTTTTACATTTAGCGATATTTCAAACGCATTATTGTATTCTTGGAAGTCATGTCTCTGGACCGTGGTTGTGTCCAACCTCTGAGCCCGTCGTGTTTACCCTCCCGGGACCTAAAACTACCACTCAAATTCAAAACAATATTGCCAGTTTAGAGGGGTTGTCTTTCTAGTGCTACTCGGAAATAAAATACTCTATAGTTTACAAAAAAAGATTCGAGTCTGCTAAAAGGTAATACAGTAATTCTATTGGCTTCTCGTTTCGTGGAACCTTAATGTAAACATTTTAAGTTTGTAAGAAACGAGGTGTTTAACTTTTATAAATATATAAAACTTTTTCAAATACTTTTAGATATCCTACAACCTCTCCTAATTCATTCATTAAAATTGAAACAGTGAAAAAATTATGTTGGTCAATTATGGCTTAACTTAGTGGCGTAGCAAGGGGGAACAAAAAAGAATTTTTTTAAATATAACTTCAGAACCAATCCTGATACCTTCTAAAACCATACAAATATCCAAAAAAACTCAAAATTTTTCCGCTTCGCGGGAAGTGTACATGACTAATTTTTATAAGTTTTTTTTTAAATTTTAGTGGATTGTGCCATTCTGATACGTAGCTAAGGCATTAATGCCTTTGCCTTAGCTATTGAATCGCAATACTTATACTATTACCTACATCGCTACATGCAAAAACTATTATTATAATTCAGTGGCATACTATAAATTATAGGGTGAATAATGGCGGTTTTAAACCCCCTAACTATTGTTTTCATACTTGGGAGAGAATCCGCTCTGCCCATCATCATTCCGTGGCAATGCTAGGCATTTTCTATGGGTTTCCTATTTACTTTTTTTTAAATAATGTGTTACAAAAATTTAATGCAAATCTTAATGCATTTTAAAACCATAAATTAATCAATATAAAAATTTTTCGGTAGGGCATTATATCTTTTAAAATTTTAAATAATTCAATTTCATTGCCAGATTAATTTAGCATATAAATAAAATTCTATATAAATTCCGTAATAAAAGCAAAAGTAAATGTATGTTTAAGCCATTTCCAGCGGACGATTTTTAGGCAATTTTAAGTACATTTTATCATCGCCACTATGGCAAAATGAGCCACAGTCAACATAAAATACCCGTGACTGTTGTGACTCAATTTTAGGTAAAGAGTTCTGTTTAAAATTTAAAACGAGTCACAATCGCATTGTGTTTTATACACATTGTGACTCTTTTTGCCGTAGTAACGACGAATTTTAAAAAAATTTCCCGCCCGAACCCAGAAGCCCCGTCGTCCGCTGCCGCCGCTACGTGGCGCAGCTGCGGCGTTTCGCACCCCTCGTGTCACACGGTTTTTTCCTTCCTGAGACCGCCATTTCCCGAAATGAAATCCTAGCTACGCCACTGGCTCAACTATAACTTCAGGAAATCTGCGATTTAGCAGACAAATATGCGGCAATGGTGCTAGTGGATGAATGTCATGCTACTGGGTTTTTCGGCAAAGGTGGTAGAGGCACCGAAGACTACCTAGGTAAGCCCCAAGTGTAAATTTTTTTGCCTCGCTTAAAGGAAGATAATGTAATGGTTAACATATTTAGATCTAGATGGTATAGGTTGTATCATAAACTGTAAAAATATTATCATATACATATACGGATAAATGAGCAACTCTAAATGGCACACGCGGTATGGTGGCTTATTCCGAGTAATGGCATATAATGTGGGATGATAAGATGGCACTTTCCGAGAAGAGAAAAATATTGTGGTGTAGCACAATAATGGTTTTACCAGATGGTAAATTTATTCTAGATGCAGCCAGAATAGTTTTTTTTCCTAGGGGAATAAAAAGGGTAGGTATGTAAAATTATTCAATTACACTGACGCCACTTTTTAAATAAATGTTCCATATTTTTCAGTATACTATAACATGGCCGCAGCAGGATTTTGCGATAGAGGAAGAACTGCATGTTATTCGCCCAAAAATGCATTTTATCCTGTCTGTCCTTGTTGGAAAAGGACAGTAAGGGAACGTTCCCTCTGTTCTCCCTTGCATTGATACGGCCATGATTATAATAATATTTCTGCTTATAGTTGACAGGATTATGTTTAAAGTTTTTTTAATACCATTCCTTTGTCGTATTTTCCTAAATATTTTTAGGGATCCCCACTAAACAAACCAGGGAACCCTCGGGCATGTTTTTTAGCGATTTTTAAATTTACAATTTTTAGGTATTTCGGGAAGAGTAGATTTGATAAACTCAACTCTTGGAAAAGCATTAGGAGGAGCAATGGGCGGTTACACAACAGGACCGCAGCCGATTATTGACTTGCTCAGACAGAGGTCGAGGCCTTATTTATTTTCAAACTCATTAGCTCCAGCAGTTGTTGGTTCTTCAACAAAAGTAATAAAAGAGTTTTTTAATAATTACAATGAAAATGAAATCTACAAAAAGAATAAAATATTTCATTGAGAGCGTGACATAAATAAAAAACCCTTGCGTCATGACGTATTAGGTGAAGCTAGTGAGGGACTTACCCAGGGTTTAATTTGGGAAAAAGGGACGGATTTCAGTACAACAAAAATTCGGGGGGTTCTGCCCTCCCACTTTCCTCCGAAATTTCATGTGGGGGGCAGAGCCCCTGAATTTTTAAAAAGGTTCAAAAAGCAGGGATAAACGTAGATAAATCTGTGTTATACACTATTATTTCACTTTTTCGGCCTAATGACTTATTATCTAATGTTTTTAACGATAAAAATATGTTTTTTTTAGTTAAAAATCACATCAGCAGACATTGGAAGAGCCTGCCTGAATTTTATTAAAAAGGGATTTACAGATCGTTAAGACCCCCTGGTTACAACCAAACTGTAAATCAAAGCAGATGAGCACCATTTCCATGGTTTTTAGGGTACTTATATGGAAAAAAATCACCGGTCCATTACTATAGGCGGCTGGAAAATTTAGGAGGGGAAAGGTATGTACAGAAATCAAGCAAATATGGTTGATTGTTTTGCTTGATGTGTAGTAATCACTAAAGCTTACATTATCTGTACTGAACTGTATTCTTAAATCTAAACAAAACACAACAGTCTCTTGTTGAAACATTTTTATATTTTGGTTATGATTGCATTGATGTTAGCCTGTTAAGTAAAATGTGCTTAATTGGAAAGGCAGGTTCTTACCTGTCTGGATAGCAAATTTAGCTGCCTGCTACTTACCTCCAACCTGCCTCCATTATAAACTTACCTGTCTGCAGTCTACCTTTTACTTGCTTTTAAAGCAGTTTTAGCTGCTTCCTACTCGTACTTGCCTCCAGAGTCTTCCGGAGGCAGCTTCGAGAGCCGTCTTTATGTCACAACTCCCGTTGTGTTAATGTTTCAGAAATATGACGCCTTATAAATACTAGTTGTAATGTAACACTGTCGAGCGATGGTGTAACGCAGCACGTCAGTCAATGAGGTACTGAGGTTGAAGATTACAGGTTCAAGTCCTGTATCGCTCACTTTTTAGCCACACAAGATAGCAAAGTTTCGCATTCTTTCTTTCAAAAACTCGATTTGTTCGGCCTCATATTTCTGGACGTTACATTCATTAGGATAATATTCCTGCACTAACGCCTTTTTACAGGTGATGGAAATGCTGTTGGATAGTTCCAGTTACGCCGAATCTCTGCTGGACAAGACTCGTCGCTTCCGATCAAAAATGCAGGCGGCGGGTTTCGCGGTCACCGGAAGTCCGGAACACCCCATCTGTCCGGTAATGCTGGGTGATGCCAAGTTAGTTGTTTTTGTTTTTTTTTCAGTTTAATTTTGCTAAACAAGTATTTAGATTGGTTTTGATTTAAATTCATTGTTTAAAGAGTGTTAAGTCCTATGTAGTTTTAAATCCTTGGTGGAAACAAGCTCAAAAGATTTTGTCGTTTTATTTGCCATACCCTATTTTTTATAAAATAGACTAAAGGTTAAATTATCTAAACTAAGTTTTACTATAGTGTCTTCAAAAATGATTGAGACTGGGATTGAGACTCAAAAGCCACTCTTTCCAATAAAGAAGAGAACGGATTAGTCGTCTGAACAGTTTTGGGTTAAATCTGTCCTGAATAAATAAATCAATTAATTTTGTCATGTGAATACATAGACAGGAAAGATACAAAAAAATATTAAGATACGTTGAAACATTAACTCGGTAGCTTTTCAAATACGTAACCTTCGGTTTGCTTTCATTGGTTGGATGTTTGGTATGCGAAATTACTGCTACTTTTTAGGCAGTGCCCATTTACACGACACTTGCCCAATTAATGGCAGTTGTTTTGCCTTTTTTTGTGCATGACATTTAATGGC
>JASAMX010012675.1:0-13740 GCA_030248175.1 Microlaimidae sp. YZB2_3
TCGTCTTCGGAAAACTTTTCTTTTAGGCGCGATTTTGTAAACGTATTTTTAATATGGCGAGTTTTCGCCCAAACTATAAAGTTTCGTTTGATTTTTAGGTTTCGCTTAGGCTAAGTAAACAAGCAGGTTTTACTTTGTAATATAAAAAGCACACCGTTAATAAGTTTTGCTTGATTTTTAATTTTTGCTTAAGCTTGGGTCTTAAGTTTTTGGAAACAAATCAGTTAAAAAAAGCTTATCATGGTAAAATTTTGCTTAAAATTAGGCTTTTCCTGAGGCTTAGAAAAAAAAAGTTTTTAATCTATTGTTTCAGTCGTAAACTGCGGAAAACTGGTCTTCTAAAAAGCGCGTTTACAAACTTGCACCCAAAAGACGAGTTTTCCGAAGACGAGATGTTTAAAAGACGAGTTTTCCGAAGAGGAGTTGTAGAAGACGAGATGTTGAAAGACATAATGTAAAGACAAAATTTCCGGGAACCGTTATGATATGACCAATGTTTCATTTAAAAATCAAAAATCGTAAGTCATAACATTTAGACAAACGCTAAATTAAAATGAAAAATCTTTATTAAAACAAAACAAAAGAAAAATATAAACCATGTTTTGCACTAGAATAATATTTTGAAAGTTTATAAGTTTTTTATTAGTTTATTCAATATATAATTTGCAGAAATTTGAGGCGTAGTCAGATCGGAGTCGGCGTCGGTGGAATTTACTGTTTGCGGTGGCAGTTTCTAATTTTCAGCGCGCTAATTTTTCAGCACGCTGAAAAATCACTTTTTAAACACTGTTAAACTAAACGGAAACGCCTCTTTTAGTAACCTAAACAGTTTTAAACGCTTTTTTTGTTTTTCCTAAGCCTAAGCAAAACCTAAAAACCAAGCTAAAGTTTTATCATGATATATTTTTAGATTTTTCAGCGCGCTTTAAATTACCACTAGCGCGCTGAAAATCAGAATCTGCCTTTGCCGTTTGTTCCGATCGGCGTTTCCCTGGAATGAATCTCTGGATGTGCAACAGATACATCACTCACAGATTATGGATGTGCTCAAACCTTTAATTTTCAGGCTTAAAACTTTTGTAAATAATTTTTTGCATACAATTATAGTTAAAATCCTTCAGGCTAAAATTAAGGGCGTAACCGCTCGCCGTCAGTAAGAAAAGAAGAATAAACGCGCGAACATAAAAATAATAAAAAAAATAACTTAGCAGGGATGATGTAACCAATTATTATTAAGTTGCGTAGGTGTTTTTCTACACGTGATATTTTCTCGAAGAACGAGTGGTTACTTTACTACCCTGCTGTTTTCAACCTGAGAGAATTCGTCTTTAGGTGATTTTGGAAATTAGTAGTCGTATTATCTTACTATAGACAATAATTAACGAAAAATTATACTATATTCATGAAAAAGGAACATCCCTTGAAACTTTTATGTCAATAAATGTTTTAATGATAAAGCTATTAGAATAATAATTTATGAAAATAATTAACTGTAGTTACTACTAATTAAACTAAAAGAATTTACATTCATAAAGCAATATTTGGTTAAGAGGTGATAAATTTTGGTTAAAAGGTAATATTGCTGTATGTATTTATTTTTTTAGTTTATTTAGTAGTAACTAATCAGTTTATAAATTTGAAAAAATATTATGGCGCTAGGAAAAAAATACATTCTGCATAATATCTTCGGAAATAATCTGTTCTGCAATAATAATATTTGAAAAAATACATTCCAGTAAAATATCTTCGGAAAAAATAACTTCTCGCTGTGCGTCGCGGAAGATATTATGCTGGAAGGTATTCTTTTCGCCCTTCAACAAATAAACCGACGAAGTAAGACGCGCAGCGAAAATAAAAAAAGCAATCTTTTAATTTAAATTTACAAACCAAAAACAAAGTTATAAAATTTGTCATTTGATTTAATCTAAATATTTGCAAAAAAATAATGTTTGAATAAAATCTTATACATAAAATCAAGTGTTCAAGTGTGCACAGCGTTGGATTGATTCGTCATTTTGAAGTTTCTTTTACAAATTTCCAAAAAGGATCGATGTTGAATTGTGCTAAATTACTACACTACGTTTAAATATAAATGAACACTGTTAAAACTAATAAAATAAATTACTAAATTAAATAATACGCTGACCCGTTTAATTCTAAAAGTAAAATTACCCGTTTATGAATAAATAAAGAACTTCATGCTTTTAAAAACTCAAAGTATAAAATCATACTAGTGTAAAAAGCTTTAAAAGCAAATTAAAACTTAGTTTTAATTAAATTTAGTTTTTTCTGAGCCTAAGCGAAACCTGGAAATCAAGCTAAATTGTATTGTGATGTCTTTTTTGATAATGCTTTTTTTAAAATTTTGTTATCAATAGTTTGTAATGTTTTAAATAATACGATTTGTTTCTTTTAATTCCACTGTGCTTAACTTTATGGTTTTGAAAACTCAGTATAAAACATTCTTAGTTAGTCTAAAATCCTTTTAAAATTATTCAAAACTTTGGTTTAATTAAATATATTTTTCCTAAGCCTAAGCAAAACCTAAAAATACAGCTAAATTGTATTATGATACATTATTAAATAATGTTGTTTTTTTTTAAATGTTTATATCGTTGTTATCGATAATATATATGTAATATTTTAAATTATAAGATTTGTTTATTTCTATTCCGCTGCGCGTCTCACTGGTCGGTTTATTCATGCAACGTTCAGCGTTAGAAGGCCGGAAAGAATACCTTCTAGCATAATATCTTCTGCGACGCATGGCGAGAAGTTATTTTTTCCGAAGATATTTTACTGGAATGTATTTTTGCAAAAGTTATTATTGCAGAAGAGATTCTTTCCGAAGACATTATGCAGAATGTATTTCTTCCGGACACCATCTGTTGCACACCCCTTTCAAAACATGTGGCGCAGTGGCAGATCTTACGTCTTGCATACTGAAGGTCCCTGGATCGAGTCCCCGCTGAGACAAACTGCATTATGATAATATTCTTTGTTAATATTGTTATATGTAGTATTTGGGTGCGCAATTAGTGCTGAGTAACATCGGCCTTGCGTATCCTGCTTTATGCGAATTAAATAAAAAATTTAAAAAAAAACGCCGACTGTCCAGGAGTTTAGTAGTCCATATATTTTAGTAAAAGCTAAATTCCACCGACTCTGACTTCGACTCCACTTCAAATTTCTCACTGAAATTTTAATTCATAAAATAAACCTACCTTCAAATAATATATTGATGTGCAGGTTAGGCGAATTTGACAGAAACACGAGAAAATAAACAAAATTCAATGCTTTTAAATTAATTTAGTTTTTTATTGCATGTTAATTTCCGGAGAAGTAACAATTTTTGTTTGTATTACAGCATAAAAAGATTTAAATTAGGTTTAAAGCAATAAAATTACTAATATTAAAGCAAAATATAATTAATTCATCAAGAAAAACTGAAAGTTTTTAAATTATTATTTTACTGCAAGAATATAGTTTAAAATTTTGTTTTTATTTGAGTGATTAAAATTTTTATTTTGATTTTAAGGTTTAGATTTAGGTTTATGATTCACGGTTTTGGTTTTTAAATTAAAACTTTATTGTTATAACAAATAAAAAATTTTTTTTAGGTTAAAAAATTTACAGGAAATCACTAAAGGATTCAAAACAAAGAAAACTTAATTTTCCTAAGCCTAAGCGACACCTAAAAATCAAAATAAAAGTCGATAAAAAGCTACAAAACCTTTGAAAATATCGAATATTTTACTGTTTAAAAAATATTTATTCCGGGAGATATTATACACTTGTTAAACTATAAAATACCAAATCCTGACTGTTCTATTTTACACAACATTTGGTATAAAAACGAAAATTTGAATTCCTAAGGAAATGAGGAATTTTTTTATTCATTTGCTCTCTGCTTTTGAGATGCATGAAGATTTCTATGAAACTTATAGAACATAATATATTAAAACAACAGTGTAAAATTGTCTTTACAAAACTTGCTTATCTAAGGTTGACATTGCGCAATATTAAATATCATAAAAATTAAGCAACAATATCTAAATTGTTTAAAGTATTTTTGCCGCGTAAAAAGTTTAGTTTTAATTCTTATCAATTTTAAAATGCTAACTAACCAAAATTTGGCCGGTTGGTCTGAGATACGGAGCTCCGTAATTCCACTTTATTTTTTTAATTATTTCGCGAATAATTAAGGAGTAATTTCATGAATTATTTTTTATAATTTTTTTGTAATTATATTTTGTTCAAAACTTATTAACAATCGTAAGAATAGTCCTAAAGTGCGGATAGAAAAAATTTTAACCTATTTTATAAGGTTAAATATGCTTAAAAAGGCTCATTTAAGGCTTGAAAAGGCTCACTGGAGTTTACTCTTTTATAAAATTACGGAGCTCCAGAGCATTATTTTAAAGGGTACCAACATCATTATCACAAAGTTATACATTTATAAAAAACTGTTTAATTTTTAGCTAGTTTTTGTTTGAACAATTGGTAAATCGTCAGCAAAATTATGCATTATTTAGCAAAATATACATAAATTCATCACTTTATATACATACAAGGTTTAACTAGTTTTGTTAAATATTAACAATCTTGCATTGCATTACATAATTCAAATATCTTATTCTTTAAATGCAGCTACTTCTATTATGTTTAAAGATTATTCGAATTTCGAATATAAAAAACTCAAATTTAAATTCAAAAAATGACTAGAAATGTCTTTTAAATTGTACCGGTTTTAATGTTGTAGAAGTTTTGTTTTTGTCAGCGTTGACACAGTAAGCAGTGCAAAAGGCGCATTTTAACGAGACCGTCGTGTCGTACCTTTCGCTTCCCGAGACCCTCGTGTCTCCGGAAGAATCGTTACATCGCGTTTCTAATAAAATTTTATGCTAAAGTAAAAAAATTTATGTAAGTAAAATTTATACAAATTTTGTTGTCTCAAGAGTTTTTTCCAGAAGTTTTGGGCATTTTTTCTGTAATTTTTTTTTAAAAAATGACTTTTACAAAGAAATATTACGTATTGGAAATTTTATGAAAAGTACTTATTTTTATATTTAATTCTAAAAACTGGGTCTTAAAGCAAAGTAACAACATCTAAGCTCAGTTATAAAATACAAAGTACGAAATATGGGTACGAAAATTTCAGTTTATAAACTTTAAAATAAAATAGTTTAAAATCTATTTCACTGCAAACTTTTTGCTTATTGTGCTTGGTTCTTCAAACAAAAAACCCATGTGTGTTAGATCATCATGTGATTCTATGAAAATTTTTTGTCATCATCACGTGAAAAGTTAACATATGGTTAGTTTTGATAGTTTTTGTCTTGCCCGGGCCAACCTCGTTCCTACCACGCACTTTATTCGCGGAGTCAGTTGTTCCAGTTTATTTACGCATTTGCGAAAATCTTAAACAGTTCAGACACTCCGAAATCTTAAAATACTGTGTAAAGAAATAAATTTCTTTGTAAAAAAAGTGTAAAATGAAAATCTGTACTCTTGTTTGCTTTTTTATGTTCAATTTTGTAATTGCAGAAATCCAGGAGAGTGTAACGAGGAAAATCAGCAAAACCTATATTTCAAAACCTTGCTACAAACGCGATCCAAACCGGACACCGCGGCAACGCAAGTAAACTCTAATTTCTTAATTTGGTTTATTCCGTAAAATTTTTTGAAAACTATACGGCTAAAACTAATTTATTTTTTGTTTCAGCCGTTTTTATTACAGAAACAGAAACGGTCGGAAAAAATTTTCTTACACCTAGAAATAGTTTTTCCAAGGTTAAAAAATAAATTTGTTCTGAATGTGTAACCTTGTTGCTTTACTTCTTAATTAAAGAAGCCCAAGCAGCTTATTAATGTACAAAGTATAGGTAGGACCCTGAAAATTCCACAGTTTATGCAAATATCATTGAACTGCAAAAAATTTCAAGTAAGCATATCTCGTTGATTGCACTTTAATGATGTTTGAAAAAAGGCAAAAAGCTAGACCCCCTCGGTTATAGAAACAAAACACCAAAAATTATTTGTGTAGGAAGGGTATAGTCCCATATATTTTATAAACATTAATAAATTACAAACATATATAGACAAGTAAAAGATAGTTTTCAATATATTAAGTAAAAAAGTTTTACATGAAATTTAAAACGAGTTATTAGGATAAATCTTTAAAAAAATTTAAAAAACCTAGAGATAAAAAAATTTTTTTATGTTTTTAATAAAACTATCAATTATTAATAACTTGTTTCGACGCTTAGGGTAACTGACTTAATTTCGGCCACCTTTTTTTATTTTTCTGAATAAGTTTTTACTGGCTTTTTCAATCAAGCCAAAATTTGGCCTAAAAATCAAACAATAGCTATATTTGTTATTCCAGTGCAAAATTTGAATAATTTTGTTACACTTAAAAATCAGTGAAGGTTTAAACTTTTTTTTTAAAGTGGCCGAAGTTAAGGCGCGTGCCATTTATTTCGGCCACCTACAAAAAACTGGCCATAACTATTGCTTAAACGAACAATAAAAATTTCTAAAGGTTGCAAATTTACCTTTAGGTATTGTTCGTGGTACATATAACTTAATTTTTCCCGTTTGCGAACTTTAATAGTTATTAGCAAGACTTTAAATAATTATGTCAAAACCTTAAAAAAACAAGTTTTGATAACTTGTATTTTTTGTTCAATTTTTATTTTTGGCCTAAAAAACGTCAAAACAAAGTCAAACGAGGAAAAAAATTCTTCATAAATACGGTAGTACAATGATATTTAAACACAGCAAAAAACGGCAGGTTCTTTCACCTAAATTTTAAGGTGGCCGAAATTAACGGAATCTTAAAATGCGCCGTTAGTTAAACGCATAGCAAAATAATTTTGAAGAAAATATCAAAACATGAAAATTAACAAATTTGAGCATTAAATAGAAGATATTTTAAGGTTATATATTGCTTCGTTCTAAATTTGATACAGTTTAAACACAAAGCAAAAATTAAGAAAATCATAAAAAATTCACTTTTTGCGTAAAAATGTTGATAATGTAGAATAATAAAAATAAAAATATTTTGTAAAAACACTTTATTCAACATTAATCCAGTTACTTTTGTGCTAGTTCTTTTGTGTTTTAAAAATAAGCCAATTTTCTAACACCCTAAATTGGTGGCCGAAATTAAGGCGTGGCCGAAATTAAGTCAGTTACCCTACACCAAGACAAGTTATTAGAACTAGCTCAAGGGGAGTGCGTCGTCATCAGTTGATGCTCCCGTCAAGCTTGACAATCAAAAAGAAATCTTAAATTTATAAATATATATGTTTACAAATTAATTATAAGTTATTTACCTGAGGCCTAGATTCTTCTATGCCACGTTTGCGACTTTCCATATTAAACTGTATAAAAAATAGCAATGTAAACAAAAAGCATAAAAGAATATTAAAAAGCAAAATAAAAGGGCTAACATAGGTTTAAGTGTTAATTAGAGAGTTATTTAGAAAGAAGTAGAAATTGCAAAAAATATGAAAATTAGAATAGAAACAAATAAAGCTGATAAAACATTAATACTCTTACCTGGATAATACAAAATTTTATATAGACTCCTTGTTAATACATAAATGCTATTACTAATATATCAAATTAAATTAATTTAAATAAATTTAAATAAAATTTTTTATTTAAAAAACGTTGATAAAAAAGTTGTAATGCGCAATGGATAATTGATCGAAATTACATTCCACTTAATTTGACTTGACTGCACTTAAAACCTCGCGTTTAGACACGATAAATTATCTTTATAAATTATTTAAAACATTATTTGTAAATAAACAATTTTTCATAAAACGGTATTTCTAACTGATAAAGTTAAAATATCTCAGTTGCATTCTAAAATTATTCAGTGTTTTTATAGTAGTTATGATAGCGTAACAAATCTCAAAACATAACATAATTAATTGGTCGTCATAAATATTTTTCTGTATTTCTGCTAACTCACCTTGAAACAATTTTTGTACAATCCTTTTGAGAATATATATATTGTAACACTGTTGATAAAGAATAAATACCAACGTTAGTTTTATGTTAGCTTTGACTCGTTTTATTTTGTTTTGTTTTTTTGATATTTTTTACAGTTGGAACGCGGATGTCCTAATATTATTTTTTAACAATTAAATTGCGTATTTTTGTGCGTCTCAAATGTCTTTGCTTTGGCCTTATTTTTCTTAAATTTAAAACCTTGTTCTAAGCTTTCCAAAAATATTTTTTTATTCGTATTAAGTTCACCGAAATATTGCCACTCAAAAAAATTTAAAAAATACACCACGAGACCCAAACTTTTCTACCACCAAATCAAAGTTTTTACATTAATTTCAATTAAATATTTTGCATTGAACACAATCAGAATTTTGATCCAAAAAACACAAAAAGTAACGTAAGTTTTTGGGGGTCAATCGCTACGAAACACGTCTAGGTAACACAGGGAGTTGTGTAGTGTTAAAATAACCAGACCGAAGTTGGTGAAAAAAACATCAGTTGGGTTTTTTATTCAGATTTAGAAGAATATAATTTTAAGTTTTTTAAGACACAAGTAGCCCGTGTCAGTCATACGGCTGACAAATAATTTTTCCTATATGTTTCGGATTCATTTGCTAACTTTTTTTCGAAATTCAACCCTTCTATGATATTTTCTGGACTGCAAGGATGTGTAAAATCTCAATAGATTTTATTTAGTCCAATTTGTTTTGTGGTTGGAGAGACAAGCCCATCTTTTTGTGAAAATTTCTTGTCCAGAATAAAGATGTAGATGTTCAAGTTATTTTTTATATGGACCTACCTAGCATTACAAAAATTTGGGTCCGCGGTCCCGCCGCGAAATCAGAATTCGTTATGAAACCAATGATATTTACCAAAATTTTTCGGAAACCGGAGATTAAACAACTATGATAAAACAATTTCGAGTATTTTTGTTAATTTTTGACCATTATTTAAAGCTATATGAAGCACAACTAAGGTTTCTCATATGTAAATTTTTTAGTTAATCAGAAAAAAAAACATTTTGTAATGCTTAATTGAATACAAAAAAACCACTAAAATTTTTCAAGTAGATGTTTTATTTGTATATAATATTTCCAGTTTCAAAAATAATACAAAAAACGCATTTAATTTGAGGGGAACTTTGTTTCGTGGTGGGACCGCCACCCAATTTTTGTTATGCTAGGTAGGTCCATATATTCAAAACTCATTATGAAATTCCCTACAGTGTGATTTTTGCAATGCTATCTCATTTAGCCTAATCCGTTCGGCGATTGGGGAGTAGAGTCCTTCCATCTTTAGTCAAAATATATTGTCCAGTATTAAGATGTCCATGTACATCTTTTAAAAAACCATAATATATGGCTTTCCATTGACTAATTACTCTAACCAATAAGTTTAAGCCAATTCAATCACAAAAAATTTCTCAACTTTTAAAGTTCATAAGGCCCCTTTTTGTGAAATGCGTTGTCCAACGTAAAGATGTCCATGCTTTTTTTTTAAATCTTAATCTTATTATGACATTTCTTTTAAAATGAGTAAATTTTTTAATGTTTTATATCTTTAATAAATGACATTGAATTCAATGCATTAAAAGGCGGAAATTCTAGCAAAAGACGAAACAAAGTTTCGAAAAAACGCCTTACGATGTGAAATAGTATAAAGCAACATAGGACTAAAAACTAAATGCCAGAAAAGACTGAAACAAGTCTCTTTAAAAGCTGTAAATTAATAACAGATTTTGTGAAATTTTCAGAAAAACAAAACCGAATAAAAACAATACGTGTAAAAGCTTTAGTTTGCGTTTTAACCATTAATAAAACTTAATTCACACAAATTTCTCTCAAAATGGATTAACTTTTACATGAGTTAACCAGCTGTAAATACCACAGTATTAGTTAAGTCACACGTCGTCAAAACGATACAAAAAAGTATAACGCAAGCGTCACAGTAACCATGAAAAATTTCTGTCAAAATAAGTTATCGCATTGCGCATTAAATTTTGTAATTTATCATTATTTTCGTATAAAGCAAAACGTACCGCCATATTAACGGCTTTTTAAAATCAAATATCAAGTTTTAAGTCCGAAAAACATTGAAAAATTCAGATTTAATATAAGGCGACTTTTTCTTTAATGTTTCTATTTATTACATAAAACAAATTAGCTGTCAATGTATTTGTTAAATTAAAAGTCGCCTTATATTAAATCTGAATTTTTCAATGTTTTTCGGACTTAAAACTTGATATTTGATTTTAAAAAGCCGTTAATATGGCGGTACGTTTTGTTTTATACGAAAATAATGATAAATTACAAAATTTAATGCGCAATGCGATAACTTATTTTGACAGAAATTTTTCATGGTTATTGTGACGCTTGCGTTATACTTTTTTGTATCTTTTGACGAAGTGTGACTTAACTAATACTGTGGTATTTACAGCTGGTTAATTCATGTAAAAAGTTAATCCATTTTTGAGAGAAATTTATGTGAATTAAGTTTTATTAATGGTTAAAAAACGCAAATTAAAGCTTTTACACGTATTGTTTTTATTGCGTTTTTATTTTTCTGAAAATTTCACAAAATCTGTTATTAATTTACAGCTTTTAAAGAGACTTGTTTCAGTCTTTTCTGGCATTTAGTTTTTAGTCCTATGTTGCTTTATACTATTTCATTTAATATAAGGCTTTTTTTCGAAACTTTGTTTCGTCTTTTGCTAGAATTTTTTTATTGAATGATTTTTAAACTCGTCATAGAAAAAAAGTCCTAGTAAAACTTTTACGTTTTAAAAATTAAAACTTAAAAATTTTACATTGGCTTTTTTCTATGGCGAGTTTTATTAATTTCACGGTTATTTGGTTTATTTTGGACACTGGGCTTTTAAAAGTGACTTGTTTTCATATCAAGGATTTGTTTTTGTGGTCATCATATTTTGTAAAAATATAAATACGTGCAACTTTACGTTACGTGCAATATTATCAAAAGTATCTATCTACTTTCTGATCGTATCTTCCTTAAAAATTATTAGACTGAATTCAAATGAAGTTTATTATCAGCAATAATAATATTTCGTTTAAATAAAGATTAAAAAACACAGGCACTTTTAAAACTACGAGATTAAAACGACTTCTATTTTTCGCAACAATTTTTGTATTTTTATCAAATATGTGTCAAATTCATTTTTTTATCGTTTCATGCTTTTTAAAATTAAATCTTATCATGCTAGTAGACTATTTTCCAAAAACAAAATACTTTCCCCTCCCCCTAAAAAAAATCTGATATCAAAGTTTAAAAATTAACTAAAATTCTATTTACTGATGGACGATTAAACAGTAAAATTGTACAAAAATTACAAAAAAAGTCCTTTAAGGCCTCTCCGGACAGTTTTTATTGCAGAGCGTTCAGTGGTAAACCAATTGCAATAAAGAGCAAAAATTACCCATTTTTATTTACACACAATTTATTTTTGTATTATTATACTTATAGAGTATTATAATATTTTAAGATATTCAAATTTCAAATGACAAAAATTTGACTAATTGGCAAAAATCAGGCAACAAATCCTGTTTACAATAATGATATTCTTTTTTGAATTTATGTGAAATAAATTTTTTAAATTATAAAAAAATAAAAAAACATTATTAAAATTAAAAAAAATTGTGACCAAATATGTTTTATGTGGAAATCGATCTCGGGACCTTTCAAAAATTTGACGACGCGCTAACCGACCGTGCCACTGGCACCATGGGTTGACGAGCTCTAAAAGTGATTTATAAACAAACCATCTGAAAAAAATTGATAAAACGCACGACGCACGACAAAACTATTTATGCGTTAAAAAATACAAAAGATATTATGGCCTTCCAAAAATTATTAATTTCAATAGAAATATACTATCTGGAGCTTTAAATTTTACGAAATTAAATTAAATCGAAGTTTCACCGAAATTTTGAAAAAAATTAACCCCCATTTTTCACGGAAAATTGTATATTAAACCATAAATACAAGTATTCAATTTAATTTTTACGTACGCGAAAAAGGGTAACGATGTCTCTCTATTGGAAGTATTTTTTTAATTAATAGTGAGCAGTAAATATTTTTAAGGGTTTTAAAAAAATTTCATTGCAATTTGATTTTTAATATCAATTATTTCAATTACTTCCAATAATATAATGAATGTTCACTTTATAACCGTGATATTTCTGCCTTTTTAACACTCATATAAATTTTTTAGTGAAATATTACTGTATTTCAAGAGATCTCGTATGCCAAAAATCGCGATTTTCCATACTTAAAAAAACTGTCCGGAGAGACGTTAAGTACAAAAGAAAAGATTTAAATCATTGTGGTGTGTAAATATAAAAATGAATATCTCTTTTTTATTTAATTACATTATAATTATTAATATGGCAACCTATTTATGAATCGCCTAATGTGAAAACGGTCGAATTAAACATTAAACAATTGTTAGTTCATAAAAAATTAAAAATGTTTTTACAAATAGGTATGTGCTGATTTCTTATCGGACTGCAATAGTTCGTTCCATTTACATCTCTCCAGTCCCATCGCAAAGGAAGTTTTTGGTCATTTACCCCGAAATCCCAATCCCTGTTGTAAGTCCTAAAACAAAACATCAAAATAATTAAACGAAACAAACTCGTCGTAAACAATAAACAAAAGCCTTTAACTACCTTACTTACATATACATCTAAAGCTCACACATTTAATTCTGGCTACCAAAAGTCTAAGCTACACACATTGATAGATGAAGCCCATATTAACAGTGCCTTTTTTGAAATATAACGTTTAAATTTCAAATTTTGTTGCCGGTCTGGATTATTTTCGAAGACAGTTACATGTTTTTTTTGTGTATTTTCATGTTGTTATTTTCTAAAAATCCTCGGACCGACGCAGTCAGAAATAAATTTCAAGCCTTAGAAATGGCTGCCCAAAATATTCCTCCGTTTATCAATGTTTTTTTATCAATTATATTTAATCTATATATAAATAGACGTAATGTCTGTCTGTCTGTCTGTGTTTCCTAACTTCTCCCTAACCACCAAACAAATTGAGGAGAATGAGGTATCATCGGAAAGCTTATACCCCAGGGAGTGTTGTAAGGGGGTCGAAAATTCAAAAAGTTTTACATGGACATCTCTACACTGGACAACACATTTTCACCAAAGGGGAGACCCTATGGATTTTGGAACTTAAAAATTGTTTATCTTTGATTTAACTCAAACTTATTGGAAAGAGTAATTAGCCAATGTAAAGCCAGAATATCATGTTGTTTTTTGAAAAACATAAACCTTGACATCTTTACACTAGACAACGTTTTTTTCACTAAAATAGGGAATGATCTTACTCCCCAACCACAGAAAAGATTGGGCTAAATAAGATATCATTGCAAAACTTACAGACAGAAAAATATCATAAAGGGGGTAACGGGAACTTATATCTCTGGAGTCCTCAGATCCTTGCCTTTGAGTGGCGTCATTTCGAAGCAAACTGGAAAGTACACCGACACCGTCCACCGACACCGACCGATTTCTAGGCTTAGGCTTAGGGTTAGATTTAGGCTTAGGCTGTTTAATTTTGACGCCATCTGCCAAGGATCTAAGGACTTCAGGATCTAAGTTCCCCCAATCATAAAAGGGTTGATATTTTAAAAAAATCTCATAGACATTTTTGGGTTAGACAACGCATTTTCACAAAAAAGGG
>JASAMX010012678.1:0-11374 GCA_030248175.1 Microlaimidae sp. YZB2_3
AGCTCCTCATAGAAACTGCACAATAACAGCAGACGGCTGTGATCGGTTGCTATTGGTGGCGGAAACCGCACAGCGCCGTCTACTTCAACCGCGTGCAAAACGTCGAAAACAATAAAATATTTTTTGTTAATTCTTATGATGAAAAAATTAATTTAAAGTGTTATTTCAATAAAAAATGTGCAATTATCGGTGGAGCGGGAAGCCACGCGACAGTTTAGCCCCACAGCACCGCGCCAACTATAATTAACCAACTTTGGGAAAATTTTTTAATTCATGTTCATCTTCTTCTACTTATTTTTAGTACTATTATTCTAACGCTCATATCTTAAAATCGATATTCCTTCACTCACTGTTCATGTGACGATTTAACCCCGCGGCACCGCACCAACTTTAATCAGAGAACGTGAATAAAATAAAATTTGTAATTTTGTAATTTATGTTTACCTTTTTCTTCTGATGATTCTTTATTAAAAAAAAAAAAATAATTGCAATCATTAGGAGGTGCGGCAGCGGCACACAGCAATGTAGCCCACAGCACCGCGCCAAATATAATTAGAGAACGTGGGTAGGTTTTCTAATTCATGTTCATCTCCTCTTTCTCATTATTATTATTTTTATTTCAAAAATATAATTGCAATCCTCGCTAGTGCGGAGATTTAGCCCCACTCTATTGCTCCAACTATAATCAAAGAACGTGCGTATTTTTTAAATTAATTTTTATTTTCTTCTTCTTTTTATTTTAAAAAAATATATGAATTATCGGTGGCACGGGAGCGCCACACGGCGATTAAGCCCCACGGCACCGCAACAACTATGATTAAAAAACTTGGATAAATTTTGTAATTCATGTCCCTGTTCTCTTTATGATTAATAGGCTTTTTAAACGCTTATATTTTAAAACCGATATTCCTTCGTTCTTACTGATTGATCAAAAATAAACATAAGCTCTTTGGAAAGGGAAACAATTGCGCAATAATTTTTTGGAGCCACTTTTTTCAGTGTCCAAATTCAAAATTTAAATTGTTGACAACATAATTTTAAATTCGTATTAATAATCGAGCACTACTACAAATTTATATTATTGCATAGCTAAGATTCAAACTTTTTTATATTTAATTTAAAAATTCAATTTATCAACCATAAATAAAGAATGAAAAATTTGGGCAAAGTTTTTCACCTTGTATTGTTAACGAAAAATGCGTTTTCTATTGATAATATTAAAACTGCTAAAACATGTATGGGCAACGGATAATTAAACATGTGTCATTGAGCATCTAATACTATACTACAGACTTGTGCACGGTCTGGAAATGCCCGCCGCTTTATTGGAGGATTTGCCTCCCCCGTTTTATTGTCCCCCCCCCGCCAAAAATGAAAAATTACCCTAAAATTATGGCGCCATTTTTTACCTATAATGACGCCATCATCGAGAATTTTTTGCAGTTTTTAGCCTATTTCAATGAATTTTAAGCCATTTTAAACCTATTTTTACCTTAATTTCGGTTTTTTTTGTCCCTATTTTCCCTTTTCCTTTCTATTCTCTTTTTTTATCCTATTTTTTTTTCTTTCCCCCTTGCTTGCCCCCCTCCGTTTTATTGCCCCCATCCCGTTTCAAAAAAGTTGCCCCCATGCCCCCCGTTTTGGAATTGCCCCCCCCCGATAAAACCCCGGGGTGAAGGCAGTGCACAGGTCTGATACTGTATAACGTTACTTCTTTAATTTAATTTAAAAAAGTAATAAACTAGCTTTGAAAAATTTGAAAAATGAGAATAGAGCAGGAAAAAAGAGCGATTTCTTCCCGGGCGTGTGTTTAGACAAAAAAGATGTGGACTAGTCTGAGATGGACATTAAATGCATCATAAGAAGTTTGCATTTGATTTGGCCAGCTGCCCAATGAATAAAAATTTCTACCATATGATAATAATTTATTTATACGTTGAGCTAATTACAGAGCACTGTTACATTTTTTTAGTCTGATGAAACGACAATTGAAAAAATTATATTCACAGCAATCTTTGATAAGCGCGAAATCATCACTTTTTCAAATTTAGAGTTTTTTCTTACACATACAAATATAACCTTCTAATTGAAAAAGTGGCGATTTCGTGCTTATCAAAGATTGCTGTGAATATAATTTTTTCAATTGTCATTTCATCAGAATAACAAAATTCAACAGTGCTGTGTAATTAGTTTAACATATAAATAAATTATTATCATATGGTAGAAAGTTTTATTCAGTGGGCAGCTGGCCAAATCAAATACAAAATCATCTTTTCTGGCTAAACACACACCCGGGGAGAAATCACCCCTTTTCCCTGCTCTATTCTTAGAGCATTTTTCAAGGCTAGTTTAAATTTTGCTTACTTTTACTCTTACTCGACTTTTGAAATTTCAATTACTGTTACTCGGATTTTTACCTGCATATACTTAAATTAATTTAAGTAAAATTAAAGTAATTTAACGACTAGATTCCCCCCATGGGCTTGTTGTAAAATATGTGACAGAAGAAAGTTTTTAAAGTTGTTAATACGCTAAAAACCATTTATTTGTAACAAAAAACTTATTTATATCAAAATTTATACATAAAATTAGCAAAAAAACTTTGGAACAGAACTGTTGAGCTCTAAAAATCGGGGTTTAGCTCCGCTTTATTATACTTTAGCTCTTACTTTTACTTTAAAAATTGGTCTTACTTTTACTTCTTTTTAAAAAAAATTTTGACCGTTACTTTTACACTTACTTTACTTAAATTAAAATTTTTCAAATTACTTTTACTTAAAATATTCGAAAATCATTACTTTTTACAACACCAGTAATTAACCGTAATTTTATAAGTTTGCTCAACTCACATCTCCCATTAACAAAGCTCTGCCCACAGAAATACGAAAATCAATAAATTGCTATGTTAATCCAGGTCCTGAGGTCTTGAAAAAGAAAAATCTGAAAGTAAGTGCTGCGTTTTTTAAAAGCATACCTGAAAAATAACAAGATAATGCGATTAATCTTTAGTTCTTAAAAGCAGTCCTAACTTGTACAATATTCAAATTATTTTATAACCCAAACTATTATCAAAAAATATTATATTTTATTTATATTTTATTCATCGTTATTTTGTACTTTATAATATATTAACTAGCCTTGAAAAATACTCTAAGAATAGAGCAGGAAAAAGGGGCGATTTTTCCCGGGCGTATGTTTAGACAGAAAATATGTGGACTAGACTGAGATGGACATTTAAATTTTAATTTGAATTTGAATTTAAATTTAACTTTAAATTTGAATTTGAATTGACATTATGTGGACTATAGAAAATTTGCATTTGGTTTGGGCAGCTGCTCACTAAATAAAAATTTATACCATATGATAATGATTTGTTTATACATTGACCTAATCACACAGTACTGTTGCATTTTTTTTAGTTTAAAGAAATGTCAATTAAAAAATTATACTCACAGCAATCTTTGACAAGCGCGAAATCGCCACTTTTTCAATTTGAAGGTTATATTTGTATGTGTAAGAAACAACTATAAATTTGAGAAAGTGGCGATTTTGCGCTTGTCAAAGATTGCTGTGAGTATAATTTTTTAATTGACATTTCATCAAACTAAAAAAAATGCAACAATGCTGTGTGATTATAATCAGGATATAAACAAATCAGTATCATATAGTATAAATTTTTATTTAGGTGAGCAACTGCCCAAATCAAAGGCAAATTTTCTATAGTCCACATAATGTCCATCTCAGTCTAGTCCACATCTTTTCTGTCTAAACATACGCCCGGAAAAATCGCCCCTTTTTTCCTGCTCTATTCTTAGAGTTATTCAAGGCTAGTCTACCACTTTTTTTGAAATAAATTAAAAAATAGCCTAATAAACTATAGCTTTAGATGCGCAATGACATATGTTTATAATCATTCCGTTGCCGAGATATACTTTTTTAAATAAAAAATAATAAGATGATGAATTTAAATTATAAAATTTACCCACGTTGTTTAATTATAGTTAGTGCGGTGCAGTCGCGCTCCAGACAAAGTTTACCTACGTTCTCTAAATATAGTTTGCGCGATGCCGTTCGACAATGATTGCAATTATAATTTTAAATTAAAAATAATAATAATAAGAAGATGATGAACATGTATTACAAAATTTACTCACGTTCTCTAAGTATAGATTGGGGTTTAGCTCCGCTTTATTATACCTTAGCTCTTACTTTTACTTTAAAAATTTGTCTTACATTTACTTCTTTAAAAAAAAAAAATTTGACTGTTACTTTTACACTTACTTTACTTAAATTTAAATTTTTCAAATTACTTTTACTTAAAATATTCGAAAATCATTACTTTTTACAACACCAGTAATTAACCGTAATTTTATAAGTTTGCTCAACTCACATCTCCCATTAACAAAGCTCCGCCCACAGAAATACGAAAATCAATAAATTGCTATGTTAATCCAGGTCCTGAGTCTTGAAAAGAAAAATCTGAAAAGTAAGTGCTGCGTTTTTTAAAAGCATACCTGAAAAATAACAAGATAATGCGATTAATCTTTAGTTCTTAAAAGCAGTCCTAACTTGTACAATATTCAAATTATTTTATAACCCAAACTATTATCAAAAAATATTATACTTTATTCATCGTTATTTTGTACTTTATAATATATTAATTATTAGATGAAAACGAAAAAAAACACAGTAGGGAAATATAAAAATGGAAAAACACCATTGTATTTCTCATAAAATACATAGAAATTAAAGTGTATTTCGTTTTAACATTGCACACACAAGTTATGACTGCTTTTGCGAAGGAAAGATTAATATTGCATTTGTATTTTAAGTATTTGTTATTATTCCATAAAAATTGTTTGTGGAATTTTTTTCAATTTTCAAGTATATCGTATATGCGATATTATGTTTTCTTGTTTCTTTTCCTACTATACTCTTCTCTTGTAATGTGTCTTTTAAGTAGAGATTGAAAAGATTAATTGAAACCTTAACTGAAAGCTTAATCGATACTAGTTTTTGAACTAATTTAATCTTAATTGAAACCTAAATTTTAAATTAATTTAATCTTTAATTTAATCGAAATTATCGAATTTAGTATCGATATAGGTTAAAATTAAGGTTAAAATTAATATCGATATAGGTTTCGATTAATTTAATTGAAACAGGTTTCGATTAAGGTTTCAATTAAAAGTAAGCAGGTTATACCACAAAACAAAATTTGTTTGTGGTATAACAAACAAATTTAGCGTTTGAAAATGTCGTGTTCACCGAGATGGGGGACACCACGTCGTGCAACCTTTTATAACCGCGCAGTTTTGTCATGTGCGCAGCGGTTCGCCTGCCCTATTTGAAGTGAATCATCCTCTCGTAAACCCACTTTAATCTTATTTCAGTTTGTAAAAGTCAATCAACATTCTACAGTTGGGAACCTGCTATTTCGGTATGTCGATGAATAAACCATTGAAACAATTAGAGTTTGATTTACTATTTTTGATTGACATACACATGAGTGCCTCAACCTTATGCAACCTACAACTATGAGATTGAGAATATTTAGTTTTGTTTCTCTACTAACTTCGCCCTTTTACTGAACACCTTAGTGTGTACATTTCAGGCATTTCAATGATTATGAGCTTAAATATATATAGTATATATTAAAGAAGTATACACAAAATATAATAATCGAAACCTTAATCGAAACCTAAAATATGGCCTGAAATTAATCATAATTGAAACCTTAATCGAAATTATTTAAATAGTCTAATCTAAATCGTAATTGAAACTAAAATTAGACCAAATCTAATCTTTAATTTAATCTAAACTACCAATCGGTTAATTTTCAATCCCTACTTTTAAGGTTAATTTGTATATTTGTAACATCTATAGCAATTTTGTAACTGAATTATTATTTCCTATTATTGTTTGTAATTTAGATGTGTCTTCACTGAGGATGGATTCAGCTCAAATCCGAAAGCTTTGAATGTGACAATAAACGTTTTAACCTACGTTTTTCTTGCACTATTTAAATTCAGATTCCCCAAGGGAAATCACTTGCTTTAATTTTTTTCATTTTTTTAAAATTTGCCAAAATACGCCAATGTAAATTTAAAAAAAACACAACATACATAAATTATATACGACGAAACCTAAATTTTCACACCAAAATTTCCATCAAATAATTTGCATGTAACTAGGGATCGACCGGGGCAGAATTATTGCTGACGCCGGGGCCGAGGCCGGGGCAGGGGTAGAAAATTTTGATTTGCCGGGGCCGGGGCCGGGGTAGAAAATTTTGCCCCGGCCGGGGCCGGGGCCGGGGCCGGGGCAGGCTAAAAATTTAGCAGAATTTGCAATTTTTGCCGTTTTTTTCCAAAATTCTAGTTTTTTACTGTAAATTACGGGTGTGCATTGCCGGGAAATTTCATTTTAGCCGCGCCTTAGCTTTAGTACTAAAGGTTCAAAAGTCGTTTAGCCTTAGCTTTAGTACTAAGCCCAAAAAGGGCTTAGTACTAAAGCACTTTAGCTTTAGCTTTTGCCAAACTGACAAATATGGAAATGTTCCTAAATTTTAAAAATTATCCCTTTTTTAAGGTAATTCTTGGCATTATATTGTTAAGTTTAGGGTAAAAACTCAACATTAAAGATCTTTTTAACGTTTATTGCATTAGGTCTTAGCTTTATAATTTAAAAATATTATTTTTAGAGTTAATTTTACAATTTTTAAGTTGCTCTTGTAACTGTATTTCAGTTTTAACTTGAAATATTAACAGATGTATCAAAATGGCTAAATAACAAAAATAGTTTTTCTGAAATGAATATCTAAAGCAACAAAACATTTAACCAACATTTTTTATTAAAAAGAATGCTCACTGCATAATAAACTTTACAAAATACTCATATGAAATTGTAAAAATAAAATTATTTTAATATTAAGCACTTAGAAACTCGAAAAATACTTCAAAAAAAAATCAGTATTTTCTAATGCTTAAACAAAAATAAGAAACACAAAAAAATAAAACCCCATATTCATAGCACCTTAAAACCAAAATTCGTTTTAATCACTTTAATTAGCATTATTTTTAAAAACATTGACTCATGTTTGTTTTAAAGTAAAAATATGGTATATTCAAGTTTATATAAGCATAGTTTTTAGGCAGCCAAGAATGAGGGAAGGGGTTGAGGTGGTTGGTTACCGGCGGTAAAATGCATTTTAAATTCTGGGAAGGATGTATGGAAAATTTTGAAATCTAAAAGAGGGTCAGGGTGTGTCTTGTGGATTTTCAAAACAAAATACTTTAGAGGTGTCAGATTACAATTCTGGAGGGGAGTCAGATTAAAAAACGAGAAATTGTCTGAGGAGAACTCGATTTTTGTCTAGAAGGGAGGTTCAAAATTTTGAGGTTAAAGGACCCCATCATACCTCTCCACTTCATGGATAGAAATCTCATTAAATAATCATGTTTTTGATTGATGATCACTTTTTTTGGTTTTTTTGGTCTTTTTTTGGCAAATCATTTTTGGGTGATTTTTCTTTTTCCTGGCAAAAGCTAACGTTTTGCCGGGCCCATACCTTTTGCCGAGCTTTTGCCAGCTAATTTCAGTTTAGCCGCGCCTTAGCTTTAGTACTAAGCCCAAAAGCCCTTTAGTACTAAAGCACTTTAGCTTTAGCTTTAGTACTAATGACACCCGTACTGTAAATTATTTGTTTTAGGTAATTAATAGTCACATTTTAGAATTTAAGCCCTTGTGTAAGTAGAAAAACTTATTTTTTTAATACACAAAGTTTTTTCAAGCAGAACAAAAAATATTTGAATATTTCTATTTTTTTAGACCTAAATTACTATTATATTCAGTATACACTACGGTTGTAAAAAGTAATGATTTTTGATTATTTTCAGAAAAAGTAAAAAGTAATTTTAAAAAAAATTTAATTTAAGTAAAGTAAGAATAAAAGTAATTTGTTATATATTAATTTAAGTAAAATAAAAATAAAAGTAACGGCTGAAATTTTATTTAAGTAAAGTAAAAGTAAGACCTATTTTTTAAGCACAAGTAAAAGTAAAATTATAATAAAAGTAATTTTTCAACCGAGAAAAACGTCGATTTGTGGAGCTCCAGAGCCCCGTTCCAAAGAGTTTCGCTAATTTATGCATAAATTTTCATTTTAATTTTTTTAGTCTAAGTACAGTAAATGGTGTTTAGCGTGTTAGCGGCTTAAAAAACTTTCTTCTGAGACTCATTTTATAACAAGCTCATAGGAAATCTACTTGTTGAAATTACTTAAATTTTACTTAAATTAATTTAAGTATTTGTAGGAAAAAACCTGAGTAAGAGTAAAAGTAAAAGTAAGTGAAAGTTAACCTTTTGGTATTCATTCCGCTGCAAATCCGCAGAAAGGATGCAATGCGCTGCAATGCACCTCGCAGGAACAAGTGTCAGCCGATTCATTACATGCTTTTAAAATAGTCTTGGATATGGTTCATGTTAGTGCTCAATCGAGCCTTTGAACCATATTCTAGTTTTAACCATGTTTTTTTAATTGTGTTGTTGCAACCGTAATCGGTTTGCAATTTGTGATACTTTTGCTTGTTGTCGTTATGGTTTTCACTAGAATAAATAACTTTGACTTTGACTTGACTTGATATATTGACATATTTATTAAATTTTATTGGGACAAAAATTTTTTTTTGAAAAGTGTGCGCTAAAAAAAGTCTTGGGGCATTTTTCATTAATCGGCCTTTTGTTTGTTTAGCACAAAAACATTCCAAGTTAAAGACACAAAAATTAAAATATTTTACAAAGAAATCGTGTTTTTTATAAAACAAGTTCATAAACTAAAAGTCAAAATTTTTTTGTGATTTAAATTTAAAAACTTTTTTGTTTTTAGCTAATTTCTACTACTAATTAGCTATTTCATCAGCTTTGCACAAATCGTGCAAATTAAACGACACGGTACGCAAATTTATTTTTACAAAAGATTTATGAATTTAAACAAAGAAGTATTGAGTATCAAAGTTTTAAGCTCTTATAAATTAATCATTCTGTTTGAATACAGCCGCTTGAAATTCTGGTTTTGCCACCATTTCTTATCTCATTTGCAGCTACTTAAAGGTGCAGTACAGAGTTAAATTTGTTGAATTTTGATTTTTGGCTGATGATAAACCTTACCCTGTGTCTTAAAATCTTACCTTATCCTGAGATTGTACAGTTAGGTTTAAAAAAGGAATGGAGTAAAGATAGTGGAGTAAAACCTAGTTAGCCGAGAATGGGTAACTCGGTTTTACTTCGCTATTTTTACTCCACTCCTTTTTTAAGTTTAAGCCTACGCGTTCCTAAGCCTAAGCAAAGCCTAAAAAACAAAATTTTAATAAATAGCTGCGCGAAGAAAGTTTAGGTTATTTTTAGGCTTTGCTTAGGCTTGGTAACGCGTAGGTTTAAGCTAAAAAAAAAGAATGGAGTTAAAATAGTGGAGTAAAACCGAGTTAGCCGTGAGAATTGACATTGTGAGTTTGGTTTTCACTGTTACCAAAAAATCCTCTCCTGTCCATGGAAATGAATTATTTGCTTTATGGTCATCCAATTCAGTGTTTCCAGGTTGGGGTTTTTCTCCCTAACTTTAGGGTTTTTTTTCAAGCGATTGAGTTTTTTTTTTTAAAAAAACCCCATAGGGTTTTTTGGGGTTTTTTTTCTCTGGATTTGGGGTTTTTTTAGGGTTTTTTTTTAGTTTGAACGAAATTTTTTAAATATCTAAATTATGTCATATTTGGTTAAAAACAGCCTTAAATCCACAAAAATTTCTCTAAAATGCTAGTGGATTAACAAATATTACTTCTGCTGGTGAATTTGGACTGTTGGAAAACAATTTAGACAAACCTAGGCCGGAATTCACAAAGCGGGGTATTCGGTGTATACAACGTGTAAACTACGGTATTTTTGGGTGCTAGCACGGTGTTAATTAATCCGGACAAATTACAGTAGGTTTCCCAGCTAATTTTATTTTTTTTGTTTGAAAAAATTCTTGTTTAACATATATTTACAATATTTTGTTCTGCCCACGTATATAAAGTTAGCGCACGAAATTCGTGCGCGCACGAATTTCCGCGCACGAATTTTGAGCCTGTATATTTTCAGTCGCGCGCACGAAAAAAACTATTTTTGCGCCCATCGCACATTAAGCACAGTACGTATATAAAGTTAGCGCACGAAATTCGTGCTAGCACGAATTTTAGTTATTGTTATTGGTATATAAATAATTGATCGATTTTTTGGAAAAAAACATTACTCTACGATAACTAATAGTTTATTTTTCTTTTTTATTATGAAAACATTTCCTTTTTTGCACATTAAAAAGCTCAGCAATCCAATGAATTATAGAAAACAAAATTTGATTTTATTTTGCAAACTAATAAAAAAGAAAGTCTACTTCGTTTTACAAAATACTTTGTTATCATGGATAAATTTAGTTAAAAACACTGTCCTTATTGAAAATTTGTTGTGTTTTTTATAAATAATAAATATTCTTATTGAATGTTTGAGAAATATTTAATAAACTTTAATGTTTGAGAAAAAATTGTTTATAAACCTTGGAGAATACAACGTATGTATATTATTTTTGTTTTATTTTTTTTAATGATCAGATAACAGAATTAATATCATACTAAGCATAGTTTATGCATAGTTTAATTCTTCTGTTTTCATCATTTCATTGTGTTTATTTTTTCTCTTTTTCTATTTTTTTTTCTTTTTTTTTTCATCAACAACATCAAATCTGCGACTTAATTGCCGCCAATATAAATCACAATTGTAACTAATTATCAATGAACATAGCTATCTGATATGACTTTAAAGGCTTAAAAAGAGCGCTTTTTGTGTTTTTTTTTTATTTATAAAAAACACAACAAATTTTCAATAAGGACAGTGTTTTTAACTAAATTTATCCATGATAACAAAGTATTTTGTAAAACGAAGTAGACTTTCTTTTTTATTAGTTTGCAAAATAAAATCAAATTTTGTTTTCTATAATTCATTGGATTGCTGAGCTTTTTAATGTGTAAAAAGGAAATGTTTTCATAATAAAAAAGAAAAATAAACTATTAGTTATCGTAGAATAATGTTTTTTTCCAAAAAATCGATCAATTATTTATATACCAATAACAATAACTAAAATTCGTGCTAGCACGAATTTCGTGCGCTAACTTTATATACGTACTGTGCTTAATGTGCGATGGGCGCAAAAATAGTTTTTTCGTGCGCGCGACTGAAAATATACAGGCTCAAAATTCGTGCGCGGAAATTCGTGCGCGCACAAATTTCGTGCGCTAACTTTATATACGTGAGCAATACGAAACTGAACGAAGTAGGTTACATACAACAT
>JASAMX010012680.1:0-38602 GCA_030248175.1 Microlaimidae sp. YZB2_3
TTTTCTTCTTTTCTAACCGAAAAACTTTGGTTTAAAATACCCTTTTTATTTAACTCTAAGTTCATTTCAAAAGCTTTCATTTTAAGCTCTTTAAATTGCTCCACTTTTTTGCGTGCTTCAAAAGGCGTTGAAGCACGTAATTTCAAGCCTCCCAAGTTGATCCTAGAATCATTCAGTAGCTCAGCCCAGCACCGAAGGAAATTTTTGGCATGGACTACGCCCTGTCCATCATGATTTAGCATTGTTATTTTTACTAATCGGTTATAATGTGAGACGCGCTGCCTGCCCAGACGTTCCGCTCCAGCGATACGACCCCAAAGATCATCTAAACCAAAGCCCACGATAAGGTTTCTCAGGTTTGCGAAAAGATCTTTAGGTTTTTCATCTTTTAGCTCTTCTAAATTGGGAAGAATGAGCTGAGTCCTTACTTGCTATTCCGATAATATTTCTTTGAGCTGCTGGTAGACGAATAGGACCGTGGGACGGTGGTAGGCCCTGTTTAGCTGCTTCGGCGTAAGATTTAGGCTCCATGATTACAGAGTTTGCAGACTTGACAGCAGCGGCCAGACTCGTCAGTTTCTCCATTGTTTTTGGAATATCGCAAGTCAGATTGGCTTTTATTTGCCAGATGGTCAGGCCGTTTTGAGCGATTTTATCGGAAATCTCCTGAAAAGATGAAGCTTGCTCAGAAACCGTCGAGATTTTTCGAGGTAAAATTCTGGAAGCTTGCGGGGCATGACAGGCAATATTTTTGCAGTAAAATCTTAGTTGGTTGCCTAGCATTTCGAGTAATTGCTTGTTGGACGCATTCATCTTGAAGTTCGTAAGCCCAAGGCAAAGGAGGTGGAACTGCTCATCACAGTTATAACATTGGATGCAGTTAGAATTAAGCTCCCCGGCATCTTATTCCACAGATTGCGCCACAGCTCTCTTTCGGATTTTCCATGACTGTCGGCTGTGACTCATTAGTCACTTGATCTCAATCCATGGCGCCATAAATAAATTCGAGTCGGAGTGAAAAGCGCCTTTAGCAATAAGTGACCTGGATTAGTTTTTACAGAAAATCCAAGATGAAAAGAGGCCTTGGGGAAGATTATAATCGGTAAAATGGTTCCATAAAATGTCCATTGGCGTAGGAAAAGATGTTAAAACTGGTATGTCTGCGCCCGGCGAGTAGGATTCGTCAGAATTTCGTTAGCTAAGTTTAAGTAAAACTCGCGAAAAGCACAACAGAAACTAGTAAGACAAATAAAGTTCCTGCCGTTAAAAGTCCAACGATCGAAATTTTAAAATATAGCTGTAGTAACGATGATAATAATAAATTAAAACTTAAATATTTCGGAAGAAAGAAGTGATACCAAGCGTATAAAACTGTTTGCATAAACTAAATAAAACTAATATGAAAACAAATATTGTTTTTTTTTTAAATTTGGCTCGATGGTCCGTGGGTGCTTAAAAATTGGGCCCGGTCTGGCTTGGCCCGACAAATAAGGTTTAACTACTTTCCGGCCCGGCCCACCGCGACCGGCAGGCTGACTGTTCGTTACAATTCTGACAAAAACGCTAAACTTAAAAGTATTGGAACACTTTTAAAAGTTTGTGGTATCGTCGGATTTGAATGTGTTTACTGCAAGGTATTTTATCATGGAATATTCGTAAAAAAAATCACACCACGTCTTTCTAAAAAGTGAACGGAAATTATATCTGCTTAATTTTAATGCTTGCTTAAACACATATTTAACACGTTTCTTTTAATTATAATTTAAAATTAAACCCAACCGTGCGTGTAAAAAGCGTAGTGATCAGATATTAAAATGTCTTTGCATTAGTCAGCTAAAATCATTCCCAACTTGACAAAACATTACCTCGAAAAAAATTATCTAGTTTATTTAACAAAAAAAGCTCGATATGATTTCAATTTGCATTAAATAATCATAAATTTTTAATGAATAATTTGCATACGGTGTCATTTAATTTGGATGATATATTGGGAACGTGCAGCTGATTGGGCGTTTAGTGATTTCTTTTCTGAAGGGGTTTTAAACGAAGGAATCAAAGCGGGTCAACAATTGCGAACGAGTTTTTAAGACCTGATTTTTTTGCGGGAGATTAAAAGATCGCTTCTCAGAATGTATGTGGTGTCTGTCGTCTGAAGTGCAGGGAAGCTGGAATGCATATAAAGAAAAATGTTGCAATAAAGTGCGTAAAATCTTCTCGTTTTGTTTTTAAGAACAAAAATTGTTTAAAATCAAAACTGAGCTTCAGGCCTAATTTTTTGCATTAATTTCAGCGGTACTTGTAATTGATATTTGGGAATTATGTTCGTTTAATTTTCTTACGTAGTTTATTTTATAGGGATATATTTAGTTTAATTCGAAGTGTAATTTCTTTTTTAAAGAGCGCGGAAGTGATTTAATTGTATCCCAAAGTCTTGAGACAAATTCATTGTTTTTGACTATGTATTGGGTTAGTTAACGGAAATATAGAAAAACTGATATTACATTTTTTTAATGATAAATTAATATCAATGCTGATATTACCTAACAGTATTAGATTTTTTATTGCCTTAGCTGTATTTTTTGGTTGTTTGTAAAATTTTCTCAAGACCTAACACTTCTGTTGCGTTTGTTGCACTGAATATACTGATTATATATGATTATACTGATTTTTCTTCAAAAAAAACAAGGATGAAAAACTATTAATAATAACATAAGTATTATCAGATATAATCGCCAAGAATTCCGTTTAAAACGATTTCGGAACTGATCAGCGTTTTGGAATCGGGAAAATATACAATGTTCGTAACAAGAAACACACCCGAAGGAACCCGCTTTCTTCACGGGGACGACAGTTTGTGGGAACCTTTAAGAAATGCCTCGAGGTGTGCGTTTAAATATACAGAGAAAATTATATGTCAGTACTAGTAATGTTCCTGAAAGCTTCGAGCTTTGGAGCCCCTGATCGGAGCTCTGCTTTTGGAATCTCTGAAGTTTTGCCCTATTTTGGTAATAATTTCATAAATAATCAAAAAATAATACCAAAAATTATTTTATCAAAAATTTTTTAAACTAATTTTTTTTCAGAATTTATTAAAAACAGTATAAAAAGTCATAAATAGTGTATGCTACTAGAATAACATTAAATATTTAAGCTTAAATACCTTATAATATCGCTTGTTTAATTGATGGAGCTTCGGAGCTCGGCCGCTTTAAATGGCCGGGAGGCTAAACGCCGTTCCACACCCGCGTCCGAGGCAACCTTCTCCGAGGTATTCTCTGATTGGTCAGCTGAGAAAAAAACTAAGTTTAATTTTGCGTTCGCTGGTTTTTTTTACCATTTAATTCAGTATCGTATCGGACTTTTTATTGTTGTTATTAAAACTATAATCTTATATTTTTATATGTTTATTGTGTTTATTTGTTATCAGCAAATCAAACCAAACTGACCTGGTTGATTTGTAGAATTAAATCGACTATTTAATAACAAAATCAGTTAAATTTTTCAGTAAAAATGGTTAAATAATAAAGCTTAAATGCCATATTTTAACAATTAATTTTCAGACTACTAAATTTTGAACAAAAATTCAATTTTTAAAGGGTAAAAGTTGAATAGTTTTTGTACATTTTCTGTAAAGGTAAAAATTAAAAAGATTTATGCGCTCTAATTTGTTTTTTTAATGCGTCATAACCGCACAATTTTAATTGGTCCGCTCATGTCTCCGTCTCCTATAAAAATTTACGAGGTCAGACAGATTATATCTTAACCATAATTCTATTAAAAATGGTTTTATTTAGTATTCTAGGGTTTATTTTAAGCATACTATAATGTTCTCCACTTAAAAATGATCATGGGTGGCGCGGGAGCGCCACGGGGCGATTTAGCCCCATGGCGCCGCGCCAACCATAATTAAGAGAACGTGGTAAATTTTGAAATTCAGAACCTTCTTCTTCTTCTTCTTCTTCTTCTTCTTATTCCAACGCTCCATTCTTAAAAACGATATTCCTCATTCGTACTGATTGATCAAAAATAAACAGGGCTCATAGAAAGAAGAAGGAATACGCAACTTTCTAGGAAGCACTTTTTTCATAGGTTGTTATTGATTTATTGATCAAAATAAAAAAATTGAAAGATAACAAATAAAAACTCCCAACCGCACAATAACAGCCTTTTGGCAACAATAAGGATTGTACAGAGCAGACAACCAACATAACCTCATAGAAACCGCACAAAAATAGCAGACCGGTTTTAATTGGTGGCAGAAACGGCACCAGTTCCCAGCGCCATCTGCTTCAACCGCGCGGAAAACGGCAAAAACAACAGAGTACTTTTTTAATTCTTGCATTACTGATGACAAAATCAATTCAAAGTTTTATTTATTAAAAAATAATAATAAGCGTCGGTGGCGCGGGAGCGCCACGCGCCGGTAATCATCGGTGGTGCGGGGTGCCAACTGCAATTTAACCCACGGCACCGCGTCAACTATACTTAAAGAACGTGAGTAAATTTTGCTATTCATGTTCATCATCTTATTATATATTACTATTTTTACTTTAAAAAATCAATAAATCGGCATCATTGGCGCACGGCATCGCGCCAACTATATTTGAGTAGAACGTAGGTAAACTTTGTCTGGAGCGCAACTGCACCGCACTAACTATAATTAAACAACGTGGGTTAATTCTAAATTTAAATTCATCTTTATTATTATTTTTTGATTTTATCTCGGCAACGGAAGATTATAAACATTTTTCATTGCGCAGCTATAACTATAGTTTATTAGGCTATTTTAATTCAATTCAAAAAAAGGGTAGACTAGCCTTGAAAAATGCTCAGAATAGAAGGAGGAGGCGTTTTCCCCCGGTGTATGTTTAGACAGAAAAGAGTAGACTAGTCTGAGATGGACATTATGCTGACTATAGGGAAAATTGCATTTGGTTTTGCCAGCCGCCCACTAAATAAAAATTTCTAATATATATAAATGATTTTTTTTTTTTTGATTTAATCACACAGCTCTGTTTCTTTTTTTTTGTTTGATGAAATGTTATAATTGAAAAAATCATACTCTCAGCATTCTTTGACAAGCGCGAAATCGCCTCTTTTTCAAATTTATTGTTGTTTCTTACACATACAAATATAACTTTTTATTTGAAAAAGTGGCGATTTCGCGCTTGTCAAAGATTGTGTGAGTATGATTTTTTCAATTGACATTTCATCAAACTAAAAAATGCATTAGTGTTGTGTATTTAAATCAATATATAAACAAATTTTTATTTTATTGTAGAATTTTTTTTTTAGTGAGCAGCTGGCTAAACTAAATGCAATTTTCTTTTAGTCTTTTATTGTCTTTTTTGATTATTTTTTTCTTTTTTTAATACCTTTTCCCCTTTTTCTCTCTTTCTTGCTTTTTCGCTATTTTATAATAAAAATATTGATTATAAAATTTAACTTAAATATAGTGTTTTTCGTTTTATCATTACTTACGCACATTTTAGAGTCTAAAAAATGTCATAAAACCAATCAAAAAATGTTCCAGAGCTCCGGAAATTTTAAAGTGGAAGAAGCTCCAGAGCTCTGCCCTGAAAATGCGCAATTTAAAGCTTGTTTGAACTTGAAATTATTTTATTTACATTTTCACGTGTGAAAAAAAAATTTCAAAAATTTTCCGACAAATAATTTATGACATTACTCTTTAAATATGTATAAAAACAGTACCGAAAATAAGGCAGTGTTCCAGAGCACCGGCAGTTTCTATGTAGCTCCGTGAAAAGCGCAGCTTTTCTCTGGAGCTTCTCTCTGAAGCCCCAGACCAAAATTTCCTATTTTCTGCTCCAAGTTCATATTGAACGGTTGCATTTGCCGTATGAAATTTTATAGAGGATATATCTTTAAAAACAAAAGGAAATCTAGAGCTTCGTCTTGTTTATTTAACTAACTTAACTTTTTAAACGCGTCTGCCACATTCGTTTTGTGCACACATTTAAAGAATTTTTAAGCTTATAAATTACGAAAATCATCATTTAAATTTGTACAAAAATTGTTAAATTTTTACGTTTTTAAAGATTTAAGTGACATAATGTATAGCTTGCGCTGTTTTAACGTTCGAATCATTTTATTTCAAAGCCTATGAACGCAAAATTAATCTCAGTATCTTTTCCTTCGCTGACCAATCAGAGAAGACCACTCTCCGGGAGAAAGAAATTGCCTCAAATGCGGGTATGGAACGGCGTTTAGCGGCCGGGAGCTTTAATGGAGTCCAGGAGCCTATTTCATAAAAATTGCATGTAAATAATTTACAGCTGTAAATTAATAAACGCATATTTTTCTTTTGTATTTTTATTTAAAAAGTATATTAATAAAATTGCGTTTAGAATTTAAAAATCACATGTCTGTAAATTCCATAAATTCCACAGTTACGTACGTATTTTTTAATTAATAAAATAAGAAGAAATGAAATGCGTTTATTAATTTACAATTACAAAAATGTTTATGCAATAGGCCCCAGGAACATCACTAGTCAGTACTGACTGACTTTGAATACCAAATTTTACTTGGACTTAAAAACCAAAAAGCAACATTAATTTTTTTTTTTAAATTTTGATTGAACACAAACTACAGGCAAATTTAACCTGGCTGTCACTATAACTCTATGACTTGCTTTATTCAATCAAACACTTAACAATAAGGCAATATAAAACTTAAAAAAATTGTTTAGTATTAAAGATTATAGATAGCATATATTTTCGCATTTTGTTTATCATATAAATTTTTTTAGCGATATTGCCTATTTTTTCTGTAAAAGGCGAAAAGCTTCATTTGATACACAATTTAATTTTTTCTTATAAATTTAAAGTTTTTTGAAGTTAACCAGAGTTAGTTAATTAATAGAAAGAGAACAATGTATCGGAACAGTCCAGGGAAATATTGTAGTGAACAAACTAAATGTAATAAGGTTTATAAAATTCTGTTGCCCATTTGCCTTGGCGTGTAGCGACATTATGTATTTATAAACGCAATTTTAAGAATAAATAAAAAAGCGTTTGAAATTGTAAACCATCATCCTATTGCAACAATAATTAAAACTCCTGGATATTTAACATTTTTCGGTTGGATATCTTCAAAACCTTTTGTGGATAAATATCCTCAATTGACATTCGTCGAGGATTCCGTCAGCTCTCAACTCAGACAAGGTAAATCACAGTTTATTTTTCTATGAACATCAAACGATGTATTTTTTTAAAATGTTTTAAACATGGGATATGACACTGTGTTTTAAAAAAAGAAGGGTGTCTGACTTAATTTCGGTCAATCCTAAATATCGACCACCAATTTAAGGTGTTACAAATTTAGCTTATTTTTAAAACACAAAAAAAACAGGACGAAAGTAAATAAATGATTGGTAAATAAAGTATTTTTGCAAAGTTTTTTATTCGTGTCATTCTACATTATCAGCATTTTTAGAAAGAAGTAAATCTTTGTAAATTTTTTGATTTTTGTTCTGTGTTTAAACTAAATAAAATTTAAAACGAGGCAAAATATAACCTTAAAATACCTTCTATTGAGTGCTCAAAATTGTTAATTTTCATGTTTTTATATTTTCTTTCAAAGCAGTTTGCAATGCTATTAACTAACGGCGCAGTTTAAGATTCCGTTAGTTTCGATCAATTTGAAATTTAGGTAAAAAAAACCTGCCGTTGTTTTGCTGTATTTAAATATCATAGTACTACCCTATTTATAAACAATTTTTTGTGCGTTTGACTTTTTTAACGTTTTTTACGCCAAAAAAATTCAACAAAAAACAGTGTTATTAAAACTTTTTTTTAAAGTTTTGACATAATTATTTAAAGTCTTGCTAATAACTATAAAAATTTTTTTAAACGGAAAAGAATTAAGTTATATGTACTAAGAAAAATACACCTAAAGATAAATTTGCAACTTTTAAAAATTTTTATTTTTCGTTTCAGAAATAATTATAGTTAGTCTTTTCTAGGTGGCCGAAGTTAATAGAACGCGCCTTAATTTCAACCACTATAAAAAACTTTAAACCTCCACTGATCTTTAAGTGTAACAGAAATTTTCAAATTTTTCACTGGAATAACAAAAATAGCTATCGTTTGATTTTTAGACCAAATCTGGGATAGATTGAAAAAGCTAAAAAACTTATCCAAAAAAATAAAAAAATGATCAAAATTTAGTCAGTTACCCTACTCCGTGGTTTGAGTACTCGTAGAGTGATTTTTCTATAGACCAAATTTCCTTCAACAAAAATACGCCTGAAAAACGTAAAAATCAATAATTTACTAAATTATCTCACTCCTGAGCATCATTTAGCAAAACCTAAATGACATTACAGAAAAAAATTTAATTGAGGTGCACGTATTTCAAGCGCAGACCTAAACATTAAAATATTTTTAAAATCTGCAATTAATAATAATAATAATAATAATATTTATTTCGTCCAAAAACAAGAACATACAGAAGCAAGTTTACACCGCACTGAAGTTGTATGACCCAATAAAAATTAAACAATAACAAATGCTCCAAAAACACTGCAATTAATTTTTGGTCAAAAATTAATTGCAGTGTTTTTGGAGCTATATAAAAAAATAAAACTATCATTTTATTCTTATTTTTGCCAAAAACTCACTCTTTCTTTCAGAATATCATATTTTATGCGCTTTTATTTGTGTTTTAAATTTAATTAATTACTAAGTAAAATACCGAAAAATTAAAAAAAAATCTAAAAACACCACTGCAAACTTATAACAATACAAAAAAAACGATACTTTGGGTTTTTAAATTATTAAAATTACACAAATTATGACTGCTTTTAAAGGTCAAAAATTACTTGCAAACTGTTTCTGCAATATTTTTTTTTATATTTTAATGAAAAAATTTCTTGAGGATGTTTTCTTCAAAATGTAGTTTTCAGGTAGACACACGCATTTGGAAAACGCGTACGTAACGTTTAATTTTTTTAGATTTTGTTTTTGAGACTCTTTAACGATGTTTTGCCATTAAAAAATGTGGAAATTTTTTGCCAAAGAGACATTTTAAAAAAAATTAAAAAAGTACCTTTTAAAATTGTATATTTCAAGAACAATTTCCATAACTAGTTAAGAAAGTGTATTTTCATCGTATTGTTTCTTTAGTTTCCAACAAAATATACTTAGAAATGTGTTTTAGGAATCTTAGTTAGGAACAATTCCAGGTTTATATCACTTTTACAAAAAGCTAGCTATCGGTTTATGGAAAATGGTTTAGTAGAAAGATTTAGACGGAAATACTCAATTGGTAATTATTTTAGTATAGTTTGTTTACCAACATCTTTAGTTTTTGTCATACGCGGTAAAAATCCACTTCTGATCTGGCTTTAAGTTGGTTGGTTGGTAGGCAAGTAGGGCAGTTTAAACTGACTAAGCGGTCCGGTCAGATGCAGGAAATTCAGTTTAAAAATTTAGTTGAAGTTCCACATGTTGTTTCATTTTTCTTTAATAGTAAACTTTCTAAACGGAACATAAAAAGTAGGCACTTAATATTATACCATGCTCTGTCTTTTTATATTCACATCAGCAAGAGCTTGTCCAAAGAGCAAGACCAAGACATTTAAGCAAACAAAAAAGTCCACACTGCTGCACATTGGAATCCATTGAAAGTCAAGGATACAATACGGATTAAAATAAATTAACGTAAAGCTTCTTGTCCCCCAGGGGCGGGTCCACTAAATGCGCACTGACTAGGTGCTATCTTAGCACGTTGTTTAAAACTCTTGTTAATGTTTTAATTTCTGGGTTTTTTCTTAAGAAAACTTATGGGACTCTTTTTTTAGATAGAATAATTAATATTGGGAAGTTTTATGCATATTTGTTTGAAATAAAATTTAATAAAGCCTTAAACCGTAGTTAGGAGGAGTTTTGCTAACCTGTAACTAGGGGTTATTGCTTTAATAGTTTGTATATACAACAAATATGTATAAAATTAATAAAATATCAGTTTGTACCAAGTAAACAAAAAGTTCTGTTAGATTTTTCGAGAAAAAACCCAGAAATTAAAACATTAACAAGAGTTTTAAACAACGTGCTAAGATAGCACGTAGTCAGCACGCGTTTAGTGGACCCGCCCCAGGAGGTTCCAATCGATATTTCACAAGTTAAGTATACTTATTGTTTTGTTTTACATGTACAATCGTAAATCTATTTCAAAATCATGAGATAAAAGATTGGAAAATATTTTTAAAAAATCTATTTCAAAATCAAAGCAAAAGATTGGAAAACATTCATGCAAAAATTTAAATTCTCTTAAAAGTCTAAATGTACTTACAGTAGTGATGCACCGTTTTTTGGCTAAATCGCTGCGTGAACGATGAAAGAATATTGATTTTAAGATAATGAACGTTAAAATTATAGTAATAAATAGAAGAAGATGAACATAAATTACAAATAAAATTTCCCAACGTTCTCTTATTGTAGTGTGCACGATGCTGTGGGGCTAAACCACCGCTTGGCGTTCCCGCTCCACACAGCGCTTATTATTATTTTGTAATAAAACTTTAAATTAATTTTGTCATCAGTAATGCAAGAGTTAAAAAGTTACTTTGTTGTTTTCGCTGTTTTCCGCACGGTTGCGTAGATGGCGCTGGGAACTGGTTCGGTTTCCGCCACCAATTAAAACCGAGCACCGTTTTCTGCTTTTTTGTGCGGTTTCTATGAGGGGCTGTTCGTTTTCAACTTTGTGCAATCCTTATTTTTGCCAAAAGGCTGTTATTGTGCGGTTGGGAGTTTTTATTTGTCTATTTTTTTAATTTTTTATTTTGATCAATAAATCGATAACAAGGGCCTAAATGAAAAAAATGCTTCCTAAGAAAGTTGCGTAATTCTTTTTCTTTCCAATGAGCCCATGTTTATTTTTGATCAATTAATAACGAATGAGGAATATCGCTTTTAAGAATTGGGCGTTGAAATAATAATAATAATTAGAAGAAGAAGAAGAAGAAGTAAAAGAAAAAAAGAAGAAGAAAAAAAGAAGAAAAAGAAGAAGAAGAAGAAGAAGAAGAAGAAGAAGAAAAAAAAGAAAATAAAAGAAGAAGAAGAAGAAGAAAAAGAAGAAGAAAAAGAAAAAGGTTCTGAATTTTAAAATTTACCCACTTTCTCTAACAATAATGGTTGGGCGTAATAATAATAATAATAAAAATAACGCCGCGGGGCTAAATCGCCCCGTGGCGCTCCCGCGCCACCCATGAAAAATAATTATTATTATTATAATTTAAAAAAACTAAGAATACTAATAATAATAATTTATAAAAATATGTTTATTTGGAGCTCAGCTATTTCCGTTTTCGATCTCGGATAAACGATAAATATACCCGTATGAAATATACTATAGTGTTTTTCCAACCCTACAATATCATTTTCCGGAACTGCTGTAGCCTCCGAAGCTGAGGAAACTCCAGTGCTCCGGAAACTCCTAAAATCGGCAATTTCACGCTTTTTTTTAAAAATATTTTTGAAGTTATTCGCATTTTAAAACTGTTTGGTCGTTTTAAAAAACATTAATTCACAAAAAATTTTGACAAAATAATCTGTGGCATAACTTTTTATTATACATGAATTTTTAGTACAAAATCAGGCTCAGCCCTGGACATTTTTAAATGTCAGTTAAAGGAGCACTGTCACAAATCAAATTCCTATAACGCCCGAACCGGACTGCTCCTTTAATACCAAACCTACCTAACTCAACTTTGGTATTTAGAGTGCTCCACTACAAGGCTACAACATTTTTAAATTTCAGCTGAATCGGTTCAGTATTAAAGGAGCAGTCCGGTTCGGGCGTTATAGGAATTTGATTTGTGACAGTGCTCCTTTAAGCAATCATCGATGGCGCAGGAGCGCCCACTGCGATTTAGCCCCACTGCACCGCGACAACTACAACTAAAGGTAAACCCAACGTGGCTTCAACAGTTGTTCGTTGGATAAAAAAATGCCCCCATTAAGTAACCACTCATATCACAAGAATCTGACGTCACTTTATCAAACAAATACTCGGTATTAAATTGAATCTAATTGGCTAATAAAGTGACGTACGATTCTCGTAATTTGAATGGTTACTTAATTGGGGCATTTTTTAATCCAACAAACAACTAACTGTTGCAGCCACGTTGGGTTTACCTTTAGAGCACCTGGTAAATTTTGTAATTTATCTTTATCATCTTTTTCCTCTTAACATTTTTTATATTTAAAAAATACAATTCCAATCATCGGTGGTGCAAGGATGCCCACTGCAATTTAGCACACGACACCGCGCTAACTATATTTACAAAACGTGGGTAAATTTAGTACTTCATGTTCATCATCATGCATCTTATTATTATTATTATTATTTTAAAATTTATATTTGCAATCATTGGCGCATGCCGTCACGCCAACTATATTTAGAGAACGTTAAACTTTATCTGGAGCGCCACTGCACTGCACTAACTATTTAAACAACGGAGGTAAATTTTGAAATTATTCATCTTCTTCTTCTTATTGTTTTTTTGTTTTTATTATAAATGAATTATCGGTGGCGCGGGAGTGCCACACGGAGACTAAGCCCCACGGCACCGCGCAAACTATAATTAAACAACTGGAGTAAATTTGGTATTATATTCTCTTCTGCTTATTATTAATATATTATTTTTCAAACGTTTATATCTTAAAACCAGTATTCCTAACTCGTTATTGATTAATCAAAAAAAAAGCAAAACAAAAAAAACCCAAAAAACAAGGGTTTTTTGAAATCGTAGAAAATGCGCAATATTTCTTATGAACTACTTTTTATTGATAAATAATATGTATTTTATTGATATTGATAATATTACTAGCCTTGAAAAATGCTCTAAGAATAGAGCAGGAAAAAGGGGCGATTTTTCCACGGGCGTATGTTTAAACAGAAAATATGTGGACTAGTCTGAGATGGACATTATGTGGACTATAGAAAATTTGCATTTGGTTTGGGCAGCTGCTCACTAAATAAAAATTTCTACCATATGATAATGATTTGTTTATACATTGATCTAATCACACAGCACTGTTGCATTTTTTTTAGTTTGATGAAATGTCAATTTAAAAAATCATACTCACAGCAATCTTTGACAAGCGCGAAATCGCCACTTTTTCAAATTTATAGTTGTTTCTTACACATACAAATATAACCTTCAAATTGAAAAAGTGGCGATTTCACGCTTGTCAAAGATTGCTGTGAGTATAATTTTTTCGATTGACATTTCATCAAACTAAAAAAAAGCAACAGTGCTGTGTGATTAGATCACTGTATAAACAAATCATTATCATATGGTAGAAATTTTTATTTAGTGAGCAGCTGTCTAAACCAAATGCAAATTACCTATAGTCCACATAATATAATGTCCATCTCAGACTAGTCCACAATGTCCATCTTTTCTGTCTACACATACGCCCAGGGAAAAAATCGCCCTTTTTTCATGCTCTATTCTTGGAGCATTTTTCAAGGCTAGTTTATAATACTTGGGATCTGCTACAAAACATAACCTTCTGTAACAGTTTTTTTAGGAGAATCGATTGTTACTACGCGACGAAATTTTTTCCAAGCGGAGAAATTGGCCCCAGCTACAAGTTGGACGATTTTCAAAAACTATTTTTTTCAATACTGTGGAACTGTTTTATTTTTGTCAATTTCGATTTTTGTCGAAATGATTTACCAAAAAAAACAACTCAAAACCTTTGAATCTAAAAAATAAAAATTTATTTAAAAATAAAACTTCAACAAAATATTTTGTCAAGATATTCGGAATTTTTTTGCATGGTAATTATTTTGAAAATTTTTTTTGTAGTATGCAGAGTGTTTAACTTCATTTTAGCTATTAATTGTTACTTTAGTTTTATGAAAATGCTAAATATTTTACTAAAATGTAAATATCTGGTTCGAGAATCATATATAACCCCATATAGTTACTATTAAGATAAAATATTTATGTTCCATTGGTCACAATAAAATAACGAATATCACTTATATGACAACTGAACATAAAAGGATTAATACAAAGGTAGAAAAAATTTAATGTTTAAAATCCATTTTGAAGGTACTGTATAATAACAAAGAAAGAGAAACATAAAACGCATTATTGTAAAAACAATAATAACCCAAAAGCAAAAAAAAATCATGAAACAGTAAGAAAAAATCATCAAAAAACACATGGTAGGTCATTTCGCAATGATAATAATGTTATTTACAAAGAAGAAGGTAATATGTCTCATCAAAAATGAGCATTTTTTTATATCAGACCGTGGAATATAGTTTTAAAATTTTGATAAAATTTGTAAAATGTTATGTTCTGGTAATTCAGAGAGGTTATAATAGTTGAATTACATCTGGATAAGGTCGAAAATTAGAATGCAGACATGAGCGGATCAAATAAAATTGTGCGGTAATGACGTTTTTTTTAAACAAATAAGAACGCAGATTTTTTTTTAATTCCACCTTTTAACAAAATTTACAAAAATTAAAAAACTTTAGCCTTCAAAAAATTTGCATTTGGGTTCTAAATTAAGTAATAATAAATCATTATTAAAATACAGGTTTGATCTTTATTAATAAACCGCTAGAGTGAAAAATTTTAAATGGTTTTGTAGTTAATTAGTCAATTCAATACTGTGTGGCGAAGGTTGCGTGGTAGGTTTAGTAAATTATATCAACATTATCGCTAATTATTAAGTTGTCATTCCGCCCAGGTTTTTAATGCGCGTTTCGTCATATTTAAATTACAGTAATCGTGTCACAGAAATATCTGTGCCAAAGATTACAGTAACAGAAGTTACAGTAACCTCTCCGCGTCACTGCGAAGTGAGCGCAGGATTTTTGATTTAAGAGTTAAAAACTAAAGTTCCTACAAAAGCAGGACCTCTACACACCAAGTGTAGAGCGAGTTTCGGACGTTGGTGGGTTAGCTGCTCCAGTGCTTGAGAAGGCGACCGGATATAAAAAGAAGAGTTTATTAATTGAGTAAGAATCACAAAACCGCGCCAATTATATTGGCGGATTTTACAAAAACCAAAAAAGAATTAATAAATAAAAACGCTAAATAAGCCAAACGGCGACACCTTCACCCAAATTTTTTACGGTTTAAGTTTACACTATACCAATAAAAACAAATAATAAGAACACTTGTTAGTAAACATTGCATAAGATAATAAGTACAAAATGAACATATTGATATTATGGATCATTTTATCAGGTTATAATTTTCTTCCTAAAATGTTTGAAATTGAGCGCAGGTTGATATTTTTGAGGGCTGCGAGGCACTCCATCATTGTCTTTGTCTTTGTTTCTAAGCATCGAATTCGTCAAATTTCTGCAGCAAAAGAAGCCGTAGCTTGATTGTTGCAGATTGTTCTTCCTAATGACCTGAGACATCGGACTTCTATTAAAAAGCTTTGGTTCTTGCATGAAGAATGGAGTTAAATGACTACGCCTACTGAATTGGCGGTTTTTCCTCCCCTCTGAGTAAAAAGGAGGTTGCACTATGGGCCGTTGCGCTGAAAGCTGAGGCTTTCCATACTCGACCGGTAGGATGCGGTATGGAGTTATGCAATTGTCTATGTAGAGTACACAGCTTAAGGGCTTTCAAATTTACTCAAAAACGTTTATATTTGCCGTCAAGTTTATCTAAAATAAGAGCTGACTTTTTATGTTTGTTTAAAGCTAAAATACGACAAGGTCCTTGAAATAAATTACCAGAATTAGAAGCTTGACACGATTGCGGGAAAGTGCGTAGGACCGGATCTTCAACTGTAAATTTTTTAAATAGTTTTTCAGCAGGTTCCAGCAAAACCAAACTTGGATGGCTCACTTGGCTTATAAGCGGCCGTGGACTTTGGATAGTACTTTTTGCCAGCGTCTGTTTAACTTGCTTGGCATAAAAAATTGGCGGCGCTCTTTCGTTTTGCTGAAAACGCCATCCAGCCGGGTTTTCACAGCGAGTTTCATAGGTGCTTCCACAGTAGGCTCGAAAGTGTCGCTTAAGCTTTCCAAACTTTTTATGTCAGATTTCGACACAGACACATTTAAAACATTTTTATCATTTCGGACGTTTGTATTTGTTACCCGGTTAACACTAGCGTTTATTATACTTCTTAAAAAATCTTTAAAATTTAACGTGTTTCTAATATTAAAACATAAACAAAATGAGTCGTCACGTTAGCGATCTGAAAAAATCAGGTAAATCCTAAGCGGCTCACCTTAATTCAGCAGAAAACGGTAGTAACGAGTCGGAAATCTCGGATAGCGACTCACAAATTAGTCGTTTTGATCCCATCACGGAAACGGATTCAGAATCCCTTTCCGACTGCTCGCTCAATGTTCCCACTTTGCCCAACCGCAAAGCTGGAGGCGGCAGAAGGGTCAATGGATATTTAAGAACGACGGAATCCAAAATCTTCGCAAACCTTTTGGACTCAAAATTTGATCAAACCACTAGCGGATATAAAAAACGTAAAAAAAGAATTGATGCGGCGACCGCTCAATTTCAAAAAAATGTCTCATTTTCAAAAAACCGAGCCCGTGGAAAAAGACTTTCAGGCGCAGATTAATAAATTACGCGAAGAGAATCGCGCTTTAAAAACGCAGCTTGAGCAAAAGTCGTCTCAGGCAGACTAGGTATAAGAAAACCAAAATTTTTTAATCGGAAATAAATCTTTAAATCCCGAGCAGAACGCTTCTTGGCAATCTCCCAAGCGGACTGTCTCGAGACCTGAAGCGAATGAAGCTTCGCCTCAGGCTAACTTAAACTTAAATCCCACACAATCCCACGCAAATGACAGATATTGGCTCTGCTTTGCTACAATTTTTGAACGCGTTAAATTCAGCGATTCCTTCTCTAGCGCAAGTTTCGAACGCCGCACGCAAAAATAAAAGCCGTGGCAAAGTTTTTCAAAGTCCGCGGTTACCTATTAATGTTACTACCTTTTCTGGTGATGATGACGAGCAAACTTTTTGCACTTGGCTTAGAATGTTTGAGCACCTTGCCAAAAGCCAGGCCTATACAGAGGAAGAATGTTTAGAGTCCCTACCACTGTACTTAACGGGGACCGCTCATTTTGTGTACCGTAGGCACGTTACGGACGCAGAGTAATTGTCGTTTAAATCATTAACGGCAGCTCTTGATATGAAATTGGCCTATCTACGCGGGTTTATGGAAGAGTCTGTGAATGGGCTCGTACAAAAGAAAAATCAAACAGTAATTGATTTCGCTACCGAAATTTTAAACCGCGCTGAAAGTAATAACAGTGGGCTTGATCAAAAAGTGCATGATACCGTTTGCAAGGATATTTTCATGGCTGGTATTAGGCCCGAGCTTACCACAGAATTTTTAGATAATACTGGTGACTTTAATAATACCCTTCGCCTAGCGGCAATTGCCGAGTCTAAAATTCGCCTTAAAGGTAGCCAAACGCGTGGTCGAGACGTATCGAATGTTTCTAATCAGATTGCTGCCGTAAATCAGGAAATTATCAGCACCTCAGCGTTTGATGTGTCAAAACTTTCGGGGCAAATTGCCTGTTTTCTTTTGCAAAGCTTTCAATGCCAGCCTCAGACCGAAGGCGATTTAAAATCATACCCTGGCTCTGCAATCCAAAAGAATCCGAAATTCTGTGAATATTGCAAAAAACTTGGTCACGTAACTAAAAGCTGTTTTAAACGGCAGGAAAATTTCCAATATGAGGAACGCCAAAACCCGTCAGTCCCGTCTAATAATACCAATCTTAATCAATCTTTTTCTAATAGGCGTAAATATTGCAGGAGTGAAAACACAGAATTTTCAAATGCTGAAAAAGCGAACACCGTCCAAACTGCATCCCAGCTTTCCTATTTTAACCCAAGTACCCCTATGTGTGTACCTCAATACGCGATTGGAAATCTTAATAGTAGAGCTCAACCTATTTATGGCTTCATTGATAAGAATGAAGCCCGTATCATTTTATTGCCTAAAAGCGTTAGTAGTAATAATGTTGTGCTTTTTTTTGCAATGACACAAAAATGTTTTAAATGTGTCTGTGTCGAAGTCTGACATAAAAAGTTTGGAAAGCTTAAGCGACAATCTCAAGCCTACTGTGGAAGCACCCATGAAACTCACTGTGAAAACCCGGCTGGGTGGCGTTTTCAGCGAAAAAGCGAAAGAGTGCCAAGCAAGTTAAACAGACGCTGGCAAAAACTACTATCAAACGTCCACGGCCGCTTACAAGCCAAGTGAGCCATCCAAGTTTGGTTGTGCTGGAACCTGCTGAAAAACTCCTTAAAAAATTTACAATTGGAGATCCGGTCCTACGCATTTTCCCGCAATCGTGTCAAGCTTCTAATTCTGGTAATTTATTTCAAGGACCTTGTCGTATTTTAGCTTTAAACAAACATAAAAAGTCAGCTCTTATTTTACATAAACTTGACGGGAAATATAAACGTTTTTGGGTAAATTTGAAAACCCTTAAGCTGTGTACTCTACATAGACAATTGCATAACTCCATACCGCATCCTACTGGTCGAGTATCGTGCATTTCAAAGCACAGGGGCGGGTCCACTAAACGCGGGCTGACTAGGTGCTATCTTAGCACGTTGTTTAAAAGTCTTGTTAATGTTTTAATTTCTGTGTTTTTTCTCGAAAAATCTAAAAGAACTTTTTGTTTACATAGCAAATACTGATATTTTATTAATTTTATACATTATTGTTGTATACACAAACTACTGAAGCAATAATCCTTAGTTACGGATTAGCAAAACTCCTAACTACGGTTTAAGGCTTTATTAAATTTTATTTCAAACAAATATGCATAAAACTCTTTAATATTAATTATTCTATCTAAAAAAAAGTCCCATAAGTATTCTCAGGAAAAAAAACCCAGAAATTAAAACATTAACAAGAGTTTTAAACAACGTGCTAAGATAGCACGTAGTCAGCACGCGTTTAGTGGACCCGCCCCAGAAAGCCTCAGCTATCAGCGCAACGACCCATAGCGCAACCTCCTTTTTACTCAGAGGGGAGGAAAAGCCGCCAATTCAGTGGGCGTATTCATTTTTTCCATTCTTCATGCAAGAACCAAAGCTTTTCAATAGAAGTCCGATATCGCAGGTCATCAGGAAGAGCAATTTGCAACACTCAAGCTACAACTTTTTCTGCAGCAGAAATTTGACAAATTCGATGCTTAGAAACAATGACAAAGACAATGATGAAGTGCCTCGCAGCCCTCAGAAATATCAACCTGCGCTCAATTTCAAACATTTTAGGAAAAAATTATAACCTGATAAAATGATCCATAATATCAATATGTTCATTTTGTACTTATTTTCTTATGTAATGTTTACTAACATGTGCTTTTATTATTTGTTTTTATTGGTAGTGTAAACTTAAACCGTAAAAAATTTGGGTGAGGGTGTCGCCGTTTGGCTTATTTAGCGTTTTTATTTATTAATTCCTTTTTGGTTTTTGTAAAATCCGCTGATTTAATTGGCGCGGTTTTGTGATTTTTATTCTTTGTGTTTTGTGATTTTTATTTTTATTTTTTATTTTTATTTTTAATAAATTCTTCTTTTTATATCTTTTTATAAATTTGTCACCTTCTCCAGCACTGGAGCAGCTAACCCACCAACGTCCGAAACTCGCCCTACACTTGGTGTGTTTTACATAATATACACGTAAATTATATAGGTCGGTAATTTTGCAGGATGTGTTCCCCTTTTTTTAAAATTGATAAAAGAAATCCATTTTTCTAATAATAAAAGAGACTGCTCCAGAAAGCAATTTATAAATTCTAGCTGAAGCACTGGGTACAAAATAAGCAATGTATTTTTAAATAAAAGGGTTTTAAAGCATCAGGATTGTTTTATATTTGTTTAAAAAAATTTTAGCGATGTTTTTACAGGACAAATACGAACATTTTCTTTTGCTTTCAGCCACTTTTATAAATATAATGGTGTGATAGGTAAAACCTATCAAAGGATACCAAACAAAATACATTGTATCATTATTGTTTTTAATTTCATTAATATCATTTGTAATAATTTTTTAGCAAATATAAAAGCTTTGTACTATCAGCACTGCTAATAATATCATTCTAGGTTATCATGAAAATTATTCACCAAGGAGAAATAATTTTGTCACAATCTATATTCTATCTTTAAACCTTTAATTTTTTTGTTTATTTTATATCCAAGATATTTTTATTTTTTATATTAAAAATATAGCGTATATATCAATATTTTCCAGGTTTTATGTGTTTTAAAGAAACGTTTTTCTGTTTTGCATTTTTTTAATTGAAGAAACTTGTTTATATTACTGGAAAAATAAAAATTTTTGTCATGTTTATTATACGTTGTTTTAAAATTTTCTGATTTGTATTCTTTCACATAATTTAGAAATAATCTCTTTAGTTTAATTAATATACAAGATTAAGGTTTTTTGAGTAGAAATTGATTAATGAGTTATTAAAAAGGTTTACGAATGCAAATTTCAAAATTCTTACCATAAATCTATCAAAAAATTCAAAAAAAAATTTCAAAAAATTCATCATTTTGAAAATCTTCATATACATTTTTTTTTCAAAATACAATACAATAAAATGTTAATGTCCTGAGTTTAAAAACAAAACAATATACCGTACAATAAATAAAACTCTTGGTGCGGGATTTCATTAAATGGACCAAAAAATTTCATTAAAAGTTTTAAAATTTTAAAGTCAATATGACAATCACAGTAAAAAATTTTGCAATACAATTACAATTATTTTTCAGGTTTTAATAACAGCATTAACTTTTGTGATATAAAATACAAAGTGCTTTTAAATTTTATTAGAGTTTTACAATGTTTCTATTGCTTTGTATGTCCCAGTCGAAGACAAAAAATAAATACAATACAATACAATACAATACAAAATACAACATACTAATAATTAAGAATTATTGTTTAAAATTATTGTTTGAAATGTTTCAGAACATTATATTTTGCCCAATTTTATAAGGACAAGTAAATACATTTTTATGTGAACAAGTAAATCATCTAAAAACATGATTGTCTGACTTATCAAAATACAAATAACAATAATTATGTTTGTTTTTGAAAATCAAAGATTATGCGATACATGTAATTGTTTTAAGATGATTGTTAACATAAAATTTTGACGGATTTTTCTAAAAATATTTGAAAAACGCTTTAGTCCGCTTTTGAAAATGTAGATTGAAAAACCCTTCTAAAGTATTAAGAAAAAATTCATAGGAAAATAAAATCTAGTTGATCTCGATAATTTTAGTATTGAGTCGACTATTTAACAATAAAATCATTAAAATTTTTAACAAAAGCGGTTTAATCTAAAAGATTAAAACCCATATTTTAATGATTATTTATCAATTTACCTAATTTGGAACCCAAATACAATTTTTTAAGGGTTAAGGTTGGTTAATTTTTTGTATATTTTTAAAAAGGAGAAAACAAAAAAACACAATTTAGCGTTCTTATTTTTTTTTAAATCATAACTGCACAATTTTAATTGGTCCGCTCATGTTTGCATTCTGATTTTCGTGGTCAGGGAGATATAATTCAACCACAATTTAATAACTTTTGCAGTTGCATACTTTATTGTACACGCATCATGTTTTTTAATGTGGTTTTGTGACGCTTTAACATTGTTTTTTAATGTATTTGGTAGTTATGTTCCCCGGAGCTTTGAGCTTCGGAGCTACGGAGCTCCACCCTTATTTTTGTACTAATTTTATAATTAATTAAAATAGTGTTGCTAGTGATTATTTTGTCAAATTTTTTGTAAACTAAATTTTTTCAAAACTTATTTAAAACAATAAAAATAGTCTTAGAAATGCAGATAGAGTAACTTTAAATGTATTTCAAGTTTAAATAAGCTCAAAATCGCTCATTTAAGGGGCGGAGCTCCGGAGCTCCGGAGCTCCCTCTATTTTAAATGACCGGAGCTCCGGAGCATGATATTCGAGAATAGGAACATCACTAGTATTTGGTTTAATACCAATGTCATATAAAAACAATATTTGCCCAAAGCAGCGCCAAAACTTTTATAACAATATTAAATATAAATTAAACATAAGTTTCAATGCATTAGGATATAAAATTTTCTATAACACGCTATTTGTATTTTGTAAATTAATATAGAAAATGTAAAAAATCGATCACGGATAAAGTAACATTTTTAATTTATTAGAGTTTTAAATTAGATGCTATAAATTGATAGAATATACTCAATTTTTTGAAATTCAATATGCTATAAATAAGTTGCATTTTAAACTATCGCATTATATTCGTATAATTATAAAACAGGAGATTGTTTTTGTTTTATTTTCAGCAAAAAATACTTTTATTAGTGTCTGTTTTTACCTTGGCACAAGAATACTATAGACAACAAATGTATCACTCGATCTTTACGAGTCGTAACCGGGCCAAGATTTTATGGGCCGGTGTCGCATGATATTTTCGCCCCCCTATTTATCGCCGGCCGGCGATTTCCTCATAGCGCAATGCCATGATATTTTCGCCCCCCTTATTATATTTTCGCCCCCCTGTAATTTTCACTTTAATAATATGAGCGTTTCTTAGTTTTATGGTGTTTTTTTGTAAGAAAGTTCTTTTTTGTATTTAAATGTATTTTTTTATATATTGTTTTACAAAATAATTTACTTTTCATGCGTAAACCAATATTCAATTCAAAAATTTCTACACCATTACTTTATTTTTTTTCTCAAAAGAATTTAGAAATCTTTAGAATGAAAATTATCAAAGACGCACTGGAATATAGTTTTATTATAAAGCGTAAAAATATTACAGAATTATTTTATTTTTGAAAACATTAGATTTTATTCCGTGTTTTTTTTTAATAAATTTTGTTTGGCCACTCAGTCACGTGTGTTGAATCGTAATCAGATTTAATTTAGCTTTACTTTAGTTTTAACAAAAATTTATAACATAAAAATAGGAGAAAAATATGTGATTTAATATAGTGATTTTTGTTCGAGCTCTGAGCGGTACGGAGTCTTTAAAGCCAAAAGTAGGGAGTCTTGGAGCCGTTGGAAAAATTTTTTGATGTCTTTAGGCTTCGCTTAGGCTTAGGTATAGGTTTTAGGGATTTTTATTTTCGGCTTAGGCTTAGTGAAAAACCATTCAATTAGTCATAAAAATTACTAAAACACAGTTCAAGGTTAAAATAAATTTTAAAATACTTATTTAAAAGGCGGAAGAAACTACACTCTTTTAAAAACCGAGATTTGCGGAGCACGATTTAAGAAAACAATCCAGAACAAATTAAAAAGTTCAAAGTATATAGATATTTATGTCTGGTTGTTTTTTTTGGTTTTTTAAGGCTTTACTTTTAGAGCAATTTAAATTTTTGTATTTCTTGGTAAGACTTTGCAATGAATTTTAAACTTGTTACACTTGTTGTCACGTAACTTATTATTTTTGTTCGTCACGTAACACATAACAGAATACAAGCTATAATTAACGGATGTGGACAAACTAAATTGTTTTAAAATTATAATATGTAAATTTTTATGTTGTTCAATGGATTTGATAGGAAATGGGGGGCGAATTCTTCATAGACGATAAGCCATGAAGGATGCGCCCCTCTATGAATATTAGAGGGGGGGGCGAAAATATAATGGTGGGGGCGAAAATATCATGGCAAGTGTCTATGAGGAATTCGCCGGGGGGCGAAAATATAATGGCCCTCATCAATGAAGAATTCGCCGGCCGGCGATTTTATCATGGGGGGCGAAAATATTAATTGACACCGGCATGGCCCGTGAGCATTTCCGTCCGGCCCTTGACCGGTCTTGGTCCGCCATTTTTTTAGTACGGCCCGGTTCTGCCCGTCACCCCGCAAATAAAAAAAACTTAAATCACTAAAAAATTGTTTTTTATGCTTTTTTGGCTATAATGTAACTGTAAATTATGGTGTATTTGTAGCTGTTTTTTCGCCAATTTTCAGTTATATATTATATTAGCTTTTATTTCTTGACAAAAACTGTATAACGTTTTAATATAATTATTTCTAATTTAGTTTGGTTAAGTTAGCAATAAAATTTTGACAAAACAAAGTGACTACCATTTGAAAATTTCATTTGACAATAACAGTGTTAACCAATTTGGTTAACGTTAACCAAATATTAAACGTGCGGTGCGGAGTCAAACTTTTTGTCTTCGATTTTGATAACTTTTTGGGAAAACGTTACCCCTGCCCTCAATAGCCCATAAAATTTTTTTTTAACAAATTATCTCCAGTGGTTCAGGAGTTATGTATGACCCCACGAAAATGGCGTTTTTTGACAATTCTGTACGTGAAAGATTGCTCAACGAGTATACATTACCGTTTTAGTTAAAAATTATGTTCTCAAAGAAAGCAGCTACTTTCCGCTTTAATTTAATACCCTGATCGTTATAAAAAAAATAAAAATAGACCTAAAAATATAATAGACTGAAAATACATAAAATACCTAAAATACCTAAAAATAGACTAAATAAACGTTTTTTACTGTGGGAGAGAGAGAGTACAAAAAGAAAAAAATAAAATTTAAAAAAAAATCGTTGTTTTTTTAGTTTCAAACCTATACTTAATAAAAATTGCTACACAATCATATGTTTCACTACGTGAAGTTCTTTAATATATCAGTTTGGGCGAAACAAATTTGGTTTTTTTTTAATGACATCACAATAGTTAGAAATCATCGCTAAATTAGTTTTTTCGAGAACTATGATGTCGAATCACCAAAAATAAAGTTAAAATTTGGGCTTTGAAACTAATTTCCCAACTACATGGATTTTTTGTAATGTAGTGGTTGTAAAGCTGTTCAAAATTTAAAAATTAATTTCATAAAGTTCATTCCAAACTTTTAAGTAAAAGCATTTTCTGCAATTGAAACATCAAAGGTGCAGTATACTAATTCATGGCGTATTTTTTATTGTTTTTTTATTAATACTAATCGCTGTATCAGGTCACACTGAGAAAAAAAATTGTATTACACCGAAAATTAATTCCCAACGGTTAAAGAGTTATTAACAAGAATATACCGCTCGGTTATTTCCAATGTTGTTTTTATACACCACTTTTCAAAAGAAAACAGTTCTAAATAAAAGATAATAACAAAACTTAACATAATTGAATGTAGGGTACCAAAAACCTGAAAAGCGCAAAATTGAATTCATTGGATAAATGCTACAATGTAGGGTACCAAAAAGCTCAAATTCTAAATTTGGTTTAATTCTGAAAAGTATTAAATGAATAATGCCTTTTTAAAAACGTCATATTCCTAAAATGATGTTTGGCGTTTGGTTTATGCTGTATTTTAGAATATTTTTGTAATTGCAAAATGTAAAATTTAAAGAAGTGAAATGTCTTTTATATATGTAGTTTGCTTTTTTTTAAAGCAAAACATAAATATAAATAACTGATAATATCAGAATAACAGCAAATAAAAAACACAGGAGGCAGGTAGGAGGCAGGGTGGAGGCACCTAGGAGGCAGGGTGGAGGCACCTAGAAGGCAGGGTGGAGGCCGGTAGGAGGCAGGTAAAACTGCGTCGGAGGCTGCTAGGAGGCAGGGTGGAGGCAGGTAGGAGCAGGGTGGAGGCAGGTAGGAGGTAGGTAGAACTGACTCGGAGGCAGCTAGGAGGCAGAGGGGAGGCAGGTAGGAGGCAGGGTGGAGGCAGGGTGGAGGCAGGTAGGAAGCAGAATGGAGGCAGGTAGGAGGCAGGGTGGAGGCAGGGTGGAGGCAGGTAGGAGGCAGGTAGGAGGCAGGTAAAATTGCCTCGGAGGCAGCTAGGAGGCAGAGTGGAGACAAGTAGGAGGCAGGGTGGAGGCAGTTAGGAGGCAGGTAGGAGGTAGGGAAAACTGCCTCGGAGGCAGCTAGGAGGCAGGGTGGAGGCAGGTAGGAGCAGGGTGGAGGCAGGTAGAACTGACTCGGAGGCAGCTAGGAGGCAGAGTGGAGGCAGGTAGGAAGCAAGGTAGAGGCATGTAGGAGGCAGGATAGAGGCAGGGTAGAGGCAGGTAGGAGGCAAGTAAAACTGCCACGGAGGCAGCTAGAAGGCAGGGTGGAGGCTGGTAGGAGGCAGGGTGGAAGCAGCTAGGAGGCAGGGTGGAGGCAGGTAGGAGGCAGGGTAGAGGCAGGTAGGAGGCAGGTAAAACTGCGTCGGAAGCAGCTAAGAGGCAGGGTAGAGGCAGGTAGGAGGCAGGTAAAACTACATCGAAGGCAGCTAGGAGGCAGGGTGGCGGCAGGTAAGCAGGGTGGAGGCAGGTAAAAGTGGCTCGGAAGCAGGTAGAAGGCAGGTGGCACTGCCTTCTATGTTGAAGCATAGACAGGTTAGGAGGCCGGTAGGAGGCAGGTAGAAGGCACGGAAAATTTCCAATGAAGGCAGAGAGGAGGCAGGTGAAAACGGTTTTTCCCAAATGAAACACCCCGTCCTTACCAGGTTATTACAAGTTGTAGTGCAGGATGCTTATAATTTTCGCTCCGTACAAGACGATAAATAACTGTAAAAATAGAAGGAAAGGTTTAAAAACACGATGTGATTGGATTATAATAAGATATTGTGGTGTTTTTATTGTTTTCTCATGCCACGTGTTATTATTTTTACGGGCAACAACATAATCCAAATGCAAATTAATTTTTAAACTTTTGTAACACGCGTTTGCTGGTGATATATGTCACTACTAATGATAAGTATATTTGCAAAAATTATGTGCTTCATATTTTTAGATTAAGGTAATCCCTTGATATCAGTTGATATTTACTCTTCTATCACTGTTGACTTCAAAAAATTTTAAATTCTTTTGAAAATGAAAAAACTAATTTAATGCGGTTATATTTAGTTTGTAAATGATTTTTATAAATTTTTTAGGTGCTTAAATTAGCAGTGCTGTTTGTTCATGTCTTTTGAAAAAAAAATAATAAAATTAAGAAATAATAAGATAAATTCTATTATGGAACTTCGTTTCGGTGTTTACGCTCATCAACCGTGGTACGTAAAAAATTCAGTTCAAAATGAAAGCAAAAATCCATGTGACTCCATGGCTGCAGGTTGAGGAGGATAAAATCAACAATAACTTAATTTTATAACATTTAACTTTATATGATTTTATAACATAAAAACTTTATAAAACCGAGTCCAGTGTGCACAATAATAATTACACAATTATAAATAAAAAGAAACAACTAAAAAACTCAATTAAAATAATTTACTAAAAATAATATAGACAGACTATACTGTATGAAAGCTGTGTAATATAACATAAAGTACAATAAGATTTTTTGTTGTGAGTTCATGAACAATAATAATCTTCAACAGACGACGCGTGTTGGGAATGAATTCACGCACAACGTACACACATCACAATATGTCTGTTTATATATAGACTTAAATGCTTGGCTTCCATGAAGTCTTCAGGTTTATAAATCTAAAAAACGTTACAATTCAAAATTAAGGTGTAAAGTGCTTGAAAATAAATTAAAATACCTTAGCCGTTTTTTACAAATTAACGAAGCCTGGTTTGGAGAGCTTGTGGCTTTTGACCTGGTTTTGAGCAAACACAGAATGGAATGAAAACTTAATATGACAATGTTTTGACACTGAATACAAAATATCTGTATCAGACAATTAAATTAATAAAAGTTATTATATATAATAACTTTTATGCAATAAATAACTTTTATGCAATAGTATGCAAACAATTCAGTCAAAATTTTAAACTAAAAATTTGAAGATAAAACGAAACGTCACCTTTTAGTAAACTTTTATTCGTTCTTTTTTTGCTTAAAGCCATACCCACAGCTACAAAATATACAAAATTTGACTCATTGGACAACTCTAAAAGATTTTGCAGAAGTCTTAGTTAAATAAACTAAATTAATGTAGATTATGCTGTAATATCTTCCTCAACGAAGGCTTACTTGTGGACGTCGCTTGTGCAATTTCAGAACAAATCGCCCACAGTTTCAACAAAACACTTCGCCTAGTTTTGGTGACCAACAAATTAGGCGGGGCTCCTAGTTTCTTTGGAATAAAAAATGCAACAGGTAAAACCTTAGGAAATAATGATCTTAGAATGTAAATAAATCTAGATCTTATTTTAGATCTTACTGATGAAGACAACAGTGGTTGTCAAAACGTTTAAAATTTACATTCTAATATGAAACATTTTTGGGCTTTTTTTGGTTGGATAGTCTGCCGACATTCATAAGCAATAATGGATAATAATGGGAAACAGGATATCAATGGAGTTAGTATATATCAACTGTGAAAAATTTCTCCAGTTTCCTTGTAACGTGGCAAAATAATGCGACAAACAGGTGTTAACTGCTCGCTATCCGAGGCAATTCGGGTGTGAACGGTTATCCGCTATCTGCTATCCACTATTAAAATTTTAAGGATCCTTAAATTGCAGGTTATTTATATATTTTGCACCTATGGAATAAAATGGGAGGACCTAAAAATTGGAGATCTTTACGTTCATTGGAGATCAATTTTTACCCAAACACTTATCGGCTGAAAGTAATTTTTGTAACTTCATAATTCTGTGGGAATTTTTAGCACTAAACAACTTCTCTTCAAATGGGACGATTTTGACCATCGGAAATAAAATACTGTAATAACAAAAACAAAAATATACACATAAGAAATATTTTTCCACTCCAATATCATCTGCCGGAGCTCCAAACATTTTAAACTGAGAGAACTGCGTAGCTTACCGGTCTTTTTCTTGAAATGAGTAATCTAAAGCTTGACAGTCATTTTTAACTAAACTATTTTCAACTTTTTTAATGGATCTGCTTAGCATAGCGAAATTTCCATCGACTGAATTTTTTTTTCTGCTTAGCCTCACATATTCACGCTGGTCAAAATCCATTGTTCTAAACTGAAGGAATCCCGCGCGCATAAAAGATGACATTTAATTTGTAAACTTGATTGAATTTAAAAAAAAAAACAATGACAAATTATTCTCTAGATCATCAAAATAGTGTATAGACAGCCTTGCACTTGGACCTCTCGGTCTATACATGAAGCATGCAATTCAGATAGCGAGTCACCATAAAGGATAATTACCGTACTTTTCCTACTTATTTTTTGTAGTATGCAGATCAACCGATCGAAATTTTGGGCACGCTTTGGAGGGTTGAGAAATCTGCATACTACAAAAGATAAGTAGGAGATACGGTAATTATCCATTATGGTGACTTGCTATGTGTATTACATACTTCATGTATAAACCGAGTCCCAGTGCAAAGTGCCTATCGAATATATTTATGCAGAAAACAAAAGAAGCAAAATCAAAAGTTCAGTGCACACAATGACATATTTGCTTTTATTTTTTTTTATTTACACTAATCAGTCAATTGTCTTACACAAAATTGTATTAAAAACGTTTCAATTTTTTTTTATTAAATTTAACTTTGATTTTAAAATTTAATAAAATACAAGTTTCGCTGTCAAAAACTCTGAAAAAAAAACAAAGACTTTGCAGGACTTGAACTCCCGACCCCTCTTCTTTTTTTTCGATAAGCAAAAACGGAAACCACTGCGCCATCTAGACACCGAAACTCTTTTGCGTAAATAATGAATATATAAAAACAGCCTCGCAAACACCTTCAGAAAAACAATAAAACCTGTCAAGAGCTCATTTTTCTAAATTCTTTGATTTTTTAAGCTTGTTACAATTAGCGTTTTATGTTCTATTTTTATCAATTGTTTTTTAAAGGGATTTAGTATTTTTATACTCAGTTTTAGCCGTACAGGCGAAAATTGTTGAAAGTCAGCTCCTGTCCATAGTTGAGAGAAATAAAATCCCCGCGAAAAAACCACACACAATAAAGAAATAGTCGATAGCTCAAAATGACCGCAAAGCATTTTAAATTTTTTTTCGGGATTCATTTTTTTATTTTAGGTTTTTTAAAGGGCGGTTGGCAGAAAATTGCTCAAAAAATATTAAACTTTTTTATCCAAAAAATATTTTGAACTTCCTACCACATAATTTGGCTTATATTGCATTAACTTAAAAGAAAATCTTCTCCATTATCAGGTCCGAATGGTAGTAGTAATAATAGCACCTTTTGTGCCACTTTTTGTTACTCGAAATTTTGAAAAAAATAGGACATAGCTTATCAATGTATTCTGAGCTTCATATTAATTCAAAACTAATAAATTGTATATCACCTGATAGAAGAGAAAGTTTCCTATTTTATAGGCTCAGTTTTTTATAAAAATTAATTTTTTAACGTTCTTTATGACACTTTAAAGTTGTTAAAATTTTCAAAAAAAATTAGCCTATTTTTCAAAATTTGACAAAAATTCAAAAACATCTAATAATTTTGAAAAAAATTACAATCTTACGTAAAAAATACATTTAAGTTTCTTCGTTAGAAAATTTAGCGGGGTTCGTTTGCAAAATTTTGGTCGAAAAATAAATTTTTCCAATTTCGACCATTTTTTAAAAACGCACAAAATTGGGTGTCTTAAACGTTTATAACTTTTTTCCAAAGCAGCTATAAAAAACTAAAAACGTCATTAAAAAGACAACAAAACAGGCTTTTACATAATTTATTTTACGTTATTCTTAAACTTTTTGTAAAGTTTTTATAGAAATTTTTTTAGCCTAATTTTTGGATAACTTTCAAAAGGCAAAAGCGGAGCGCCGCTTGGAGCTTAGGAGTTCGGAGCTCCGGGGAACAGCACTAATTATAATATGGCATACTAAGCATTTTAATTTAAACGAATTTTCGTAGAGAGTATACCATTTTATCTTGGATTAAAATAGTTTTACTAATAAAATATAATTCTGCAATTTATCTATTTCATCGGTGGCGCGGGAGCGCCACGAGGCGATTTAGCCCCGCGGCGCCGCGCCAGCCATAATCAAAGAACGTGGGTAAATTTTGAAATTCATGTTCATCTTCTTCTTCTTCTTCATTATTATTATTATTATTATTAATATTATTATTATTATTATTATTATTATTATTATTATTATTATTATTATTATTATTATTATTATTATTATTATTATTATTATTATTATTATTATTATTATTATTATTATTATTATTATTATTATTATTATTATTATTATTATTATTATTATTATTATTATTATTATTATTATTATTATTATTATTATTATTATTATTATTATTATTATTATTATTATTATTATTATTATTATTATTATTATTATTATTATTATTATTATTATTATTATTATTATTATTATTATTATTATTATTATTATTATTATTATTATTATTATTATTATTATTATTATTATTATTATTATTATTATTATTATTATTATTATTATTATTATTCTAGCGCTCAATTCTTAAAATCGACATTCCTCCTTCGGTACTGATTGATCAAAAATATACATGGGCTCATTGGAAAGAAGAAAGAATTACGCAACTTTCTAAAGAGCCACTTTTTTTCATTTAGGTCCTTGTTATTGATTTATTGATCAAAATAATAAATTCAAAAATAGCACAATAAAACTCCTAATCGCACAATAACAGCCTTTTGGCAACAATAAGGATTGCACAGAGCAGGCAGAAGACAGCTCCTCATAGAAACTGCACAATAAAAGCAGATGGCTGTGCTTGCTTGCTATTGGTGGCGGAAACCGCACAGCGCCATATACTTCAATTGCGCGGAAAAAACCAAAGACAATAAAATATTTTTTGTTAATTCTTAATTTACTTATGAAAAAATTAATTTAAAGTTTTATTTTAAATAAAAATTATTGCAATTATCAGTGGCGCGGAAAGCCACGCGGCTGTGTAGCTCCAACTATAAATAACTAATGTTGGGAAAATTTTGTAATTCATCTTCATCTTCTTCTACTCATTTTTATTACTATTATTTTAACGTTCATATCTTAAAATCGATATCCTTTCATCGTTCATGTAACGATTTAATCCCGCGGCACCGCAGCAACTATAATCAGAGAACGTGGATAAAATAAAATTTGTAATCCATGTCCACCTTTTTCTTCTGCTGATTCTTTATTTTTAAAAAAATAATTACAATCATTTAGGGGTGCGGGAGTGCCACACAGTAATGTAGCCTACGGCACCAACTGCGTAATTAGAGAACGAGGGTAAGTTTTGTAATTCATGTTCATCTTCTTCATCTCATTATTATTATTTTTATTTCAAAAATATAATTGCAACACTTGCTGTTGCGGCGATTCAGTCCCACTCCTTTGCTCCAACTATAATGATCCGTTTTCCATTGATAATATTAAAATTGTTAAAACATTATATCTCGGCAGCGCATTCATTATAAACATTTGTCATTGAGCAGCTAATAATATACTTTATTAGGTTATTTCTTTAGTTTGATTTAAAAAAGTGGTAGACTAGCCTTGGAAAATGCTCTAAAAATAGAGCAGGAAAAAAAGGCAATTTCTCTCCGGGCGTCTGTTTAAACAGAAAAGATAGATGGACATTATATGGACTATAGGAAATTAGCATTTGGTTTGGGCAGATGCCCACTGAATAAAAATTTCTACCATAATGCAATAACGATCGTTTTGACATTTACCCGACCACAGAGCACTGTTGCATTTTCTCAGTCCCCCTAATGAAATGTCAATTGAAAAACCATACTCACAACAATATTCGACAAGCGCGAAATCACCACTTTTTCAAACAGTTGTTTTTTATACATACAAATATAACCTTCTAATTGAAAAAGTGGCGATTTCGCGCTTGTCAAAGCTTGTTGTAAGTATGAATTTTTTTAATTGTCATTTCATAAGACTAAAAAAATGCAACAGTGCTGTGTAATTAGTTTAACATATAAACAAATTATTATCATATGATAGAAATTTTTATTCAGTGGGCAGCTGCCCAAACCAAATGTTTCCTATTGTCCACATAATGTCCATCTCAGATGAGTCCACGTCTTTTCTGTGTAAACAGACGCCCGGGTAGAAATCTACCCTTTTTCCTGCTCTATTCTTAGAGCATTTTTCAAGACTAGTCAATTTACGATAAAACTCAGTTATCCCATCATAATGGCACGCCCTCCATAGAAAGTCTCGTCAATTAAAATGACAAATGCTCCATTCTAATAGGAGTGCTGTTATAATGGCCCATTTTGAAAGTATGGAATAAGGTGCCTTAATTTTTGATAGGCACCTTGCACTGGAACTTAGTTTATACATGAAGTATGCAATACACATAGCGAGTCACCATAATGGATAATTACCGTATCTCCTACATATCTTTTGTAGTATGCAGATCAACCCTCGAAAGCGCGCGAAATTTCGATCAGTTGATCTGCGTACTACAAAAGATAAGTAGAAGATACGGTAATTATCCATTATGGTGACTCACTATGTGTATTGCTTACTTCATGTATAAACGGAGTTCCAGTGCAAGGTGCCTATATAGGGTTGCAAATTTTTTGTTATATTATACATTTTTTGAGAATAACTATCGTACAAATTGCCCGTTTCATTGGAAAGATTTTTTAGTAGCATCATTTCGAAACAAAATAGAGAATATTTTTGCCGTTAACCACCTGTTTTTCGACAGTCAAAAACGTTTTTCCAAAAAAAAACTTTTTATATAATATAATATGCAAATTTCCGTTGAAAAACGCCATTTGCATTCATAGAGTTTTTGCGCTCCCCCCACCATAGAACGCTTTTGCTATAGAGAATCACGAAGGTTAATTCAATGTGCACAAAGGTCTCGAGAGGAATTGAAAATAATTTGTATGAAACCAGAAAAAATGAGGAAAAAATGCACAACCAGCTGTTTTTTTAAATTATTTTATGTTTATGTTATTTTCGTGTACTATGATCGTGTTTTTTTGTTAACCAACATCATATGCAAATTATTTTTAAATCTTCTCGAGACCTTTGTGTACATTAAATTAACCGTCGTGACTCTCCATAAAATTTTACTCCTCTCACAGACGAACATAATGAAGCTGAATGAATCTTTCGGTTTACCAGCAGTTCCAAGACATTTGTTAATAATGCGATTAAAAAAAGAACTCTTTCAAAGCATTTCGATTAAAAAACATTTTTTGTTGGTTTTTGATTTAATATATAATTTAAAATATTTTTCGCAAAGGAAATTAAATGATTTTTGAGGAGTATTTATCATAAATAAGACGGTGGAAAATTGCCCAATATTACCGTCTTACTTAGTATATTTTTATTTTTGTGCTATTCTATAACAAAACAGACAAATTTTAAACGGCGCAAAAATGTAGTAAAACTTCATTAACGTTTAAAGTGTTTTAATAAAAATACATCCTGATTCAAAAATTTACTTTTTTTTTCTAAACATTTTCTTAAACAAAAGATGAAATACAAAAAATAATGCATTGTTGACTAGGCATTATATAGTTTCATTTTTTACGCACAGCCGGTTCTTTATAATATTATTTTGTAACTTTTTTTTAGTTCAAATGAGCCAAAAAAACAATCGCTGGATTAATTAACATTAATTTAGGGTATATAATATTATTAAAATTAGACAAGTTATATTTTACACACAGGTAAAATTTGTTGTTAATTTTTGGATTATGTGTAAAATGGGGGGGAATCAGTTTGCAAATGCATGCATGTAAGAATACCTGAAAATGACTGTCACATTATTAAATATTAAAAAAGAACATTTAAGATTGATTTTTTCTGAAGTGACAAGTGACAAATAACAAAACGTTCCGCGCGGATTTACATCGTTTACATTGCCACTTGGATTTAGGGTCGATGGAGCCTAGGGAACTTGGAGCTGGAACTTTTAAATTTTAGCCCAAACCAATTTTTTCTGAAAAGCTCCAAGTTCCCATTGCTCGTGGCTCCAAGTTCCCAAAAATTTTCGATGGCTCCAAGTTCCCAAAAATTTTCGATGGCTCCAAGTTCCCGAAAATTTTCGATGGCTCCAAGTTCCCAAAAATTTTCGATGGCTCCAAGTTCCCAAAAATTTTCGATGGCTCCAAGTTCCCAAAAATTTTCGATGGCTCCAAGTTCCCAAAAATTTTCGATGGCTCCAAGTTCCCAAAAATTTTCGATGGCTCCAAGTTCCCAAAAATTTTCGATGGCTCCAAGTTCCCAAAAATTTTCGATGGCTCCAAGTTCCCAAAAATTTTCGATGGCTCCAAGTTCCCAAAAATTTTCGATGGCTCCAAGTTCACTACTTGTGGCTCTAAAGACCCCGTACCTGCCACTTGTTGCTGTGGTGTGAAGGTGTTTGCCACTCGTCACTTCTCATTCCGATTTAACTACGCTTTACTTCTGTAAAAAAAATCTGGAAAAAATAAGCAAAATCCAAATATATATTTCGCCAACTTCCTAGTAAAAGATTGTAGTATTCAAATTTTATTATCGTTGAAAAACCGTGGAGTTTTTTTATTAAATTCAGACTAACAATCGCGTATTCGATATCCAAATCGCAATTTTTCTCATAACGTAAAAAAAGTAAACACGCTTTGTTTATTTTACAAAAAAGCGCGTTGATTGGCTGTCGGGATATGTTTTGTCCAAAACGGCCGCCGATAAGAGTGATATGGGAAACACTAGGGATTTTCTTTTCGATGATGTGCACAAATTTAAAGTTATATAAAAAAGCGTACCCAGATCTTTGGTGCAACACTGATGAGCCGCGATCCAGAAGTTAAATTCGCAGGAATTTCGAGAGCCGCAGACACTGCTCGTCTCAGGAGTGCAGCTCCTGGCCTGTTTACCCGCGTCCACTACAGGGGTCATGCCGTTCGGACAACCTAAAATTTTACGCAAGATCGATTACTCGGCACTAACTGTGCGACCGCTACGACAAGTATCATTAGCCCGTACTCGGCGTAATGTTTTTACCCAAATCTATAAAAATCGGATCCAAAAACTTTAAATGTAGAACCCAAGCCCTATTAGTCAGCAATTATTTTCAACTATAAAGGCACCTTGCACTGGAATTCAGTTTATACATGAAGTATGCAATAAACATAGCGAGTCACCATAATGGATAATTACCGTATTTCCTACTTATTTTTAATAGATAACTAGGACATACGGTAATTATCCATTATGGTGACGCTTATGTGTATTACATATTTCATGTATAAACCAAGTTCCAGTGCAAGGTGCCTATAACATATCATAACCATGGTATTGCAATTTAGTTGTCAACAGTACAACTGTACCCAATTCCTCCAGTTCGTCATTACTCTGACACAAAAAGTCACAATCATTATAAAATTAACTTAACTCTGACTTATTTTGTTTAGATTATTTTTGTGTGTTTAAGTATAAAAAGAGTTACAGTTACGAGTATTTTACGACGCTTCCGATTTAATGTGTCAGACTAATGACCTCTTTGTCTCAATTAGGACTTGACCTTCAGTCTCTTCCCGTTTAGCTTCAATAAACAATCACGACAGTTAATTCAATGTACACAAAGGTCTCGAGAAGAATTTAAAGTAATTGCTATATGACGTTGGTGAACTAAAAAAAATGAGCATAAAAAATTTAGAAAACCAACTATTTTGCTCTTTTTTTTTCAACATTTTTCGAAAATTCGTTGCTTATATTTTTTAGTCATAATTTTTTTAGTTAACCACCGTTATATACAAATTATTTCCATTTCTTCTCGAGACCTTTGTGTACTTTGAATTAATCGTCGTGATTGTTCATACATAAAATGGGCGACTTCTCACTGCGCCACAACATCTCGTCAATAGGTGTTTTGGATATTCGTTTAATCTGCCAATTTCCCAAAGTTAAATAATTTGTTTAGATTTGTGAATTTTTGGAAACAGAAAATTAAGTCCACTTCCTTATTTAGAAAAATTACGTAATACGCAAATTTTTGAACTTTGCGAGAATAGTGGATAAATGGTTTTATTATTAAAATAAAAGGTGAAATTAAAAAATACGATTGTACTATACGTAATAGGTAAATTATTGCAATTTCTGAAAATAGTTAATTGATTTTATAATATAAAAATAAGATTTAGATTAAAAAAAATACCACTGTCCTGTTGGCAGCACTGATAGCGATCAATCAGGAAGCTCCACTGGCAGACGGCATTATCCGGACAGGAATGGGACACGTTGCCAGGCGTGCATGTTTGGATTTCGTTGTTCAATTTCGTCGGTTTATTTCCGCTCGGACAACCTTCTCCTAAAAGTTTATGAGTCTCGTGTAATAAAAAAATTTGCATACGGTGTCGATAATTTGCAATGAGCACGGCTTGCGCGCAGCTGATTGGACGATCGTTATTTTTGCGCGGTGCTGATTAAAAAAAGTGCAACTTTTGCGAACCCAATTTGTAGACCTTAATCTCACTTACGTGAGATTCAAGGATTCAAGAACGGTCATCATTCACCTAATTAACAATGAGCAGTCTTATCGCGTTATTATTTCACGTTTCAGATGCGCTTATTCGCGTTTATAATCAGAAAAGATCAAAACCGCTCAACAAAATTTTTAAAAAAAACCCTCTATTAGTTAAAATCAATTTCATAAAAGAATGGTAAGCATTGTAAAAACTTCTTAAAAGTGAGCTTTGAGCTCCGCAGCACCCAGTAACCTTCAAAGCTTCATTTTTAAGTTAATTTTCTAAATAATTTAAAAAATAGTGCTATGTATTTTATTTCAAACATACGCGTATAGCCGGTACCCATTACCATTACGGTACCAGCATGACCTACTTATGGTATGGTAATTCACGCTTTTACAACCACAAATTACGGTCATTTTCGTGCTAGGTGCCGAGTAAGTTTACATAATATCGAAAAGATGGATGGGTTAACTACGAGGTTTCCATAAGTGATGTTTCCCGGGACTACGGAGCTATGGAGCTTCGCCATATTTTTTTACCTATTTTATGAATAATTAAAAAGTATTGCCACTAAATATTTTGTCAAAATTTTTTGTAAACTGTTCGATTTTTTAAAACTTATTAAAAACAAACAAATCGTACTAAAAATCCTTATAAAATAACTTAACCTGTTTCCGTGATGGCTGTTTCCCCCCCCTCCCTTACAGCCGACAAACCTTCGTACGACAAAGGTAAAACCTTCGTCTCTCAGTGGTGGTATTTTCGAAGGACAAATGTCGTATACGTAAACCTTACCGCAGTAAACTCTACGCATGACCTAGGTGATTTGCTAGGTCATACACAATTTTTGGTGCGCAGTGAGCGAGCAAATTAAAATGGTAGCAATATGCAAATTTTTGCAACATGAAATATTCTACGTTATACACTGTATCCGTGGGAAAAATCTGCTTATTGCCACCATACAGTTTTAATCGTTTCAATTTGCTCGCTCACAGGGCACTACTACATGTAGCGCAAAAAATTATGTATGACGAAGTACGACATAGGTCATACGAAGGTTTCACGGTTGTAACCGAGAAAAAGGCAATCACCTTAACGGGTTAAACAATATTTCTAGCTTTAAAGCTTTTGTTAAGCTTTCAGGCTTTAAATTGCTCATTTAAAAGGCGGCGTTTTGAAGCTCTCTCTCCTTAAAAGACCGTAGCTCCGGAGCACGAGTTGGGAGCAATACATGTTAAGTTAAAGATACAACATA
>JASAMX010012681.1:0-11939 GCA_030248175.1 Microlaimidae sp. YZB2_3
TCATATCAATTAGTTCAAGTCAATTCAGAGAAAAAAATTTTTCAATTTCCAAAGTCCATAGGTTCCCCGTTTTGTAAAAATGTTTTGTCCAGGCTAAAGATGTCCATGAAAAATTTTTCTAAATTTTAACCTCTTTATGACATTTCCTGGACTGCAAGCTTTGCAATGATATCTCGTTTAACCCAATCCTTTTTGTGGTTGGGGAGCAAGGAATTTCCTTTCTTTAGTGAAAAAACGTTGTCCAGTATATAGATGTGCATGTTTTTTTTTTCCAAAAAACATACGTTGTCCAGTATATAGATGTGCATGTTCTTTTTTTTTCAAAAAACATAATAGTCTGGTTTTACATTGGGTAATTACTCTTAGCAATAAGTTTAAGCCAATTCCTAGACAAATTTTTTTTTAAGTTCTAAACTCCATAGGGTTTGGTCAAAACGCGTTGTCCAGTATAAAGATGTCCATGTAAGTTGTTTCAAAATTTCAACCCCCTTACGACATTCCCTGGGGTATAAGCTTTCCAACGATACCTCATTCACCTTAATCCGTTGCGTAGTTAGGGAGGAGTTAGGGAACACACAGACAGACAGACAGACAAACACACAGACATTACGTCTATTTATATATAGATAAATTGCGTTTCCATATTTTCCACAACGAAAAACGAAAATATATTATATAAAATCATTTTCGCTAACATTTTTAATCCAATGTAATTTAATATAGTTAGTGTTGCTATATATTTTGTAAACCTACCCAGATTTTTAAATTTGCTCTGAATTCAATGAATATTTTCTTAATGGTTTTATGGTTTTAACTGGACCCATTTTTGGTTCTATATTAAAATAAATTAAAAATTTCGAAAATTATTCCATATTCCATATTCCATATTCGGCATATTCCAAACGTTATTCTTTTGCAAAGTTGAAAATTCTAAGATTTTCCGCAAATGTTAAAAGAGCGAACATGTTTAAAATACTTGGTATTTCAGTTGCAAGTTTGTAAGTTTAATAAGAGGTAAGGAATAATATTACAAAAGACTTTAAAGTTTATAAATTAAAATTTGAAATTAAAACAACATTTTTAATAAATTTTTGCTCAAAAAACGCTAAAACCACATGCATTGAAAACGGTATTTAAAATTGACCGATTTTTTTTGTTCTGTCATTTAAGTTCAGTATAAAATAATGTTCGCTGCAAAGGTGCACTTACTTTCGCTTCCCTATAAAAAATACGAGATGGTATAAAGAAGACATCGTGAATAAAGCCGTAATAGAAAACCCATAAACATACGCAGCGAAGTATTCATCATCATTTTTGGCGGAGATTTTTAACGTTACGAAGCACAAAAACCCTGGTACGATTCCAACCTAAAATTTGAGGCCATGTTTAAGATACAAGTTTATTTTTGTTTTTAAATTTTAAACAAATTCGCCTAAACTGAAGTCCTTTACGTAAACAAGCTCTAAAACCCTGGTACAATACCCACTTAAAATTTAAAATTCACTTAGATTATGTTTAAGAATAAAACCTATTTTTCTTATGCTCTAATCGAAATTTTTTGAAAAAGCGAATTTTTAGTCTAAAAATTTTAATTCAAAATTTTTTTTAAAGTAATTTTTTAGCATTAAATTTTTCTGTATTTGAATAAAAAGAGTCAAGATGTAATGAAAAGCATCATGGTAAAAAAATGTTTTTTTTGGTTTTAAAAAATGTAGAACCAGAAAAAAATGTAAAAACCGAAAAATAAGTGAATGATAATACTATCTAAGAGAAAGCATACATATAGCATAAAAAATAGCAAAAGTTTTAAATTCAAATAATTTTTACCAAATATACAATGAATAATTAATTATTATTTCCCCTGAAACTGAAACATAATACAAACGTTGGTATTTTTTCTTGTGACTATACACCACCCTCTTACTTAAAACCAAGTTTTAATTAAAGGTGCGGTGCGGAGTCAAACTTTTTATCTTCGATTTTGATAATTTTTTGAGAAAACCTTACCCCTGCCCTCAATAGCCCACAAAATTTTTTTCAACAAAATATCAACAAAAATGGCGTTTTTTGACAATTCTGTACAAATTTAACGATTTAAGTTACAAACTATGTACTTGAAGAAAGCGGCTACTTTTTACTTTAATTTGGTACCTTGATCGTTAAGATTGGTGCAGTATTTGTCGAGATATTGCGTTTTTCGTACAAAAAAAACCCTCGATTTTTTCGCTAAAAACACGAAGTGAAGCAAAGAAAGGTTGGGCAAACTTCACAAAATCACTGCCGTCGTTTGGTGTTTTTACCAAAAAAGTTGCGGGTTTTTTGTACGGGAAACGCAATATTTCAACAAATATTGCACCAATCTTAACGATCAAGGTATCAAATAAAAGAAAGTAGAAAGTAGCCGCTTTCTTTGCATACATAATTTGTAACGTAAATCGTTAAACCCATTGAGCAATCTGTCACGTACACAATTCTCGAAAACCGTTATTTGGGGGGGTCATAACTCCTGAACCACTGGAGATATTTTGTTGAAAAAATTTTTGTAGCCTATTGGGGGCTTCTATTGGGGCTTCTCATGATTATTGGGGCTTCTAATGATTATTGTTTAAGGCTTAAAGAAAGTGTTTGTATTCGTAGGGATAAGCCTCTTTTAAAAAAATATATTCCTAGCGCTGAGTTATTTTGTTTTTAGGTTAGGTTAGGTTTTAAACGTCTATAGTTTGCAAGTAGTTCATGGTTTTTCACACACATTGAATTTTACATATATATTTTTTTCTGATTTTTCGAATTTTATATTTTTTACTTGTATTTACTTTATATTTATGTAGTATGTTACAGTTTCTAGAATTATCACTCTACGTTTTTACTTTTTTCCCCTTTTTGGAGTATTTATAATTAATAACTATAATATTTTTTTCCAATTTTATGGTTTTATTATATATATTTTTAAATCTTAGTGTAACGTTCAATTACTATTACAAATAATATGTGTTTCAGATATTTTAACCGACGATGATCTAAGTAATGATCGAAAGCTCTTATGATAAATATAAACGTTTTAACCTTTGTTGCTGTCGCAATTAATAGATTTTTATTTCCCCGTGGAAAATCAATTGCAGGAATGTTTTCAAAAAATGATCAAAATCGAATCAAAATGAAAATCAAAATCGATGACTCCGCACCGCACCTTTAAGGAGTTAGATTCGACCGGCATTTAGGTTAATTTGGAAAATCAGGTAATGGAAATAAAACACTTGTGGCCAAGGCGGGAATAAAGCACTAGTTTTTAGATTCTGTAAATCAATTTTTATGTATTTAGAAAAAGGCTTTTTTTGGAAAAAGATCTTATTTTAGTAATACTTTTTGGGCGATAGGATCGGACGGATACATCGTTGACTTTCTACAAAGATACATTAAATAAAACTCGTCTACTTAAATAATTTAGTCGATTTAGTATACGTCGTTAAATCCACGCAATACGTACAAACCCCGAAGGAAGAGTGGCAAGTCAAATAAAATGTTTACAGTCTGAAAACTGAACTTAATAGGTTTATTTTATTTTAAACAACAGTTTATTACATTCTATTTGTATTCTCTACTTTTAAGAAAATTACAAGGTAAGTAAAATTGATAAGAGACTAAAATATTTTACCAGGTGTGTAATGATGTTAGCAATGTGTTCGATAGTGGTAGGCACATACGCTGCATTTGGGCCAGCCCTGTCATTCTTGTACGGGCCACATATCATATTATGCTAAAAAATACAAACACAAAAAATTGTAAAATTTTACGTACAAAGAAAAAAGCTCAGACCAGTGGACTGCCTCTCCCGCATAGGTGAAAACGGTCCGGGAAGCTAGGGGGTGGTTACCCAGGGTAAATTGAATTTTGAATTCTGGGAGGGGTTTCAGGGGGGTCCGAACAGCTAGCGAAAAGCTAAGGGGCCCTAGCTTTTTAAAGGGGGTCGACTCTGGGTGCGAAATTTTGAAATCTAGAGGGGGATCAGGTGGGGTCCGGTGTCCAAAACAAAACAGTTTTAAACAAAAAATGGGGAGGGGGCAAATCCTCCAATAAAGCGGGGGGGGGAATTTCCAGACCGTGCAATTTTAATAATGTCTATTTGTAATAACAACTGTGTAGCAAAGCACCAGGTCCACTAATGGGTTGTTAACTAGGTTGTTAATTAAGTTGGCCAGTTGTTAAAAAGGACCTAATCGTAAAATATTTTTAAACTTAATATTTCTATAACACTATTCTTTGATATCAACATTTTTTATTGCGGTCAATGAAAAAAAATTATTATATCTTTAACACTGAAATTGGGACAAAATAATAAAAAGTGATTCAATATTAAAAAACGGCAGCACACTACACATAATGTATACCTGTCACCTACGTAAATGAATCAGGACAACGGATTAGAACAAGATGAAAAAAATTGTCATATTTATAATATTATTTTAGGATAAAATAAAACAATTCTTACAAATTCTTACAAATATTTAGGTTACATCTAAAAGGAGAAACTGAGAATTATTTTTTACTCGTAGTCATGGGCGTAGCCAGGATTTCGGAAAGGGGGGGTCCAACCCTGAACAAAATTTCCGAAAGGGGGGGTCCAAATCCTAAACGTTATAAAAGGACTAAAAAAATTTTCCGCGCTTCGCGCGGAGTGTTTATTGCCTTGTTTATGTCACATACTTCTTTATTTTCCTATTATTCAATAAAAATAAGTCCATAAAATAAAGAAAAAATTTTTTACAAACAATTTGATACCTTAAAATTTTAGATTTCAAAAACATTAAAAACCTAAAAGTAAAAACCTAAAAACATAAAAATGAGTACATTGAATTACAGCTGAGCAATGCAAAGTGCAAAAAACTGTTTTTAAAATTACTTCTACTAACCTTTAATAGCAAAAACAAACAGTTTTTGTGCAAAAAGAGCGGGAATTTTTTGGAAAAACCCAGAAAAAATATTTACACCTATAACCTCAAAAAATAAATTAAAAATAATTAATAAAAAATCAAAATAGACAGAAGGCCAAATTAATTAGAAAAAGTATAAAAAAATATATAAAAACAAAAAGAAAAGTTACACGTTTCTGCGCTTCTCTGGACGTGTAATGGACAAATAAGTAAAATAGTTGCGCGTCGTCAGCAGAGGCTACTCTACTTATTTTACAACTAGAAACAAGCTGAAAATTTTTAATAAAACAATTTTAGTAAAATTATTAAAAAAATTTAAAAAGTAAAGAATGAAAAAGCTAAATATTCATAAAAGATTAAAGTTAATTTTGGCAGCAAGGTTCTAGCACATGCAACAGACAAAAAGTTAACAAAAATTAATAATTCTAAATTTTTAAAAAAATAAATGTATAGGATAATGTAAAGACGAACAATAGGATAATTAGATTGAAGAAAGTTAAGTTATACAAAATTTTTTTAAAAAAAATGTTAAAAAAATATTTTTTTAAAAAAAATGTTAAAAAAATATTTTTTTAAAAAATTTTTTTAAATTTTTAATACCACTATAACAATCTAAAGGGGGTCTAGCGTGTTGGTATTAAGATTACTAAACAAAGTAACACAAATTTGGAAATGGAAACCAATTAAAACATTAAGAATTGGGTGGGTCCAACGTGGTCATACCAAGATTACAAAACAAAGTAACACAGATTTGGAAGTGGAAACTAGATAATCAATCGAGCGCTGAGCGGGAGCGAAGCGCGAGAAAATTTTTAAAAAATGGCCTTTCTAGACCCCCAAATTTTTATCCTTGGCGACCCAAAAGGGAAGTCTAACCCAAAATTTTTCCCTTTGCCGACACAAAAGGGGGTCTAGACCCCCTAGACCCCCCTGGCTACGCCCATGCTCGTAGTTGTGAATCGAGTGAACGAAATAAATTTATTATTATATTAACTGAATAAATAAAAATATTTTTTTCTGCGTTTCTTTGAATTCTTACAATAATACAATGGTTTGTAGCATTAGTCCTTCATTATCAAAATAATTTATTCGAATAATAATAATTTATTATTGATTTTTTAAAACATCAAATTGTCATGTTAATTATTTGGATATCTACTCGTTTACATAAATAAACCTCTTCAGCAGGCAAAAAGGAATTATAAATAAAAAATATATATATATATATATATATATAACAAAAAGGATATAATAATATTATATATATAATATATATATAATATTATATATATAATAATATAAAAAGTAATTATAAATAGTATAATATGTTTTTCTATATAATAATATATATAATAATATATATAATAATATATATTATATAAATATAGAGTTATATAAATAATATATATACATTATTATATATTATTATACATATTATTATAATTATATATAATATAAATATATATATAGATATATAATATATATATAGATATAGATATATAATATATATAACATATATTATATATTTTATTATATTTTTATAAAATAATATATATAAAATAATATATATAAAATAATATATATATATATATAAATATATATAATATATATATATACACACATATTATTATATATATTATTATTATATATTATTATATATATTATTATATATATTATTATATATATAATAATATATATAACAGATATATAATATATATAATATATATTATTATATATATTATTATATATATTATTATATATATTATTATATATATTATTATACATATGTAAATATATATAATATGGTTTATATATAATAATATATAATAATATATAACAATATTCACAGATATATATAATAATATATAATAATATATATTATTATATATTATTATATTATATTATATATATAATAATATATATATATATATAATAATATATAAAATATATTATTATATACATATTATTATATATATTATTATTATATATTATTATATATATTATTATATATATTATTATATATATTATTAAGTTTTATATTTAAGGGTATATGGTATAATATATATAATATATATATTATAATAAAATATATATAATATATAAAATAATATATATTATTATAAGATATATATGTATATATATAATAATATATATAACATATGTATAATATATATAATAATATATATAATATATATATAGATATATAATAAATATATATATTTTTTATATGTTTCATATATATTTTTTTTTTTATATTTTTTATATTTTTTATATAATATATATAGTATACACATATAATATTATATAATATTTTTTTTTTTTTTTTTTTTTTTTTTTTTTTTTTTTTTTATATTTTATATTTATAATTTTATTTATTTTTTTGTTCATTTGTTTTATATTTTATATGTGTGACAGATGTTTAATGTTTAAATATCATATAAAAATTAACAAAATGAATTAGGAATTACGGTTGACTATTTCTATATGTTTTTTAACGCGTGGCGTTCGTTCGTGTTTCAAGTTTTTGATGAATTGTCAATAATATTAATAAATAAAAGAATGATAATAAGACGATAAATGAATTTCAAAAAAAAAAATAGTTTTTGAATTATGATTAATAAATCGCTGCAGGGTTTTTCGACGTGTTGCTGTTTTACGTGTGCAGTTAATATTTTTAAGCAGACAAAAAATGTCCTTGTTTTTCATTCTTAAGGCTTATTGGTACTAGAGCGGTCGCGAAAAAAACACTAACCTACTGAGAGAAAACAGCTACAGCCACCGTCTGTTGTTGTGCAAATTAAAACACGGCATACTCATTTATTGTCGTAGGAAAACTTTTATTGAGCGACCAGAAGTTATCTGTGAAATATTTGTTTTCTTTAATAAATTAATAACACGAACTTAAATAAAAAATGGCTACTGAGGAAGTTCCAGAATTGTTTGTCCTTTCCAATGAGCCCATGCTTATTTTAGATAAGTATAGATTTTAAGGTATGACCTTCAGAATGATAATAATAACAAGATGAAGAAACAAATACAGTGGCTAAATCGCCTTGTGTCCATAGGTGGGCAGGGGGGGGTTGGGGGGTTATACCCCCCAAAATCCCGAGTATAGCCGACACCCCCCTTAAATATGGGGTACCCCGGACACCCCCCCTATATTTCAGGGGTCGGGTATATCCCCTCCCCAAAAATCGGGGAGGCTGCCCACCTATGCGTGTGTCGCTCCTGCACTACATTGTGAAGAATTATTACAGTATTATTTAATCGCGTACTGTAATCAAGGTTAGCGCAGCGCGTTTGGCTAAATCACGCCGTGGCTTCCTCGCGCCACACCACAATGGGTGACGTGCAAGATGATGATTATAAAAAGTTTTGTTAATTAGCCATGGCCAAATTTATCATGAAAGAGTGTTAATTGATTATGAAAATAAGAAAAGCGTTTTTAAATTAAATTTGGTTGGGAACTTTGTTTTAATCATAAAAAGATGCAAACAAAAGTATTGTTTCCTAAGCATAAGCAAAGCCTCAAAATCAAGCTAAATTTAATAGTAAAAACGTAAACGAAATATTGCATCTTTTTTATGGTTAAACGCAGCTTCATGGGCAATTTATACTTTATGGTCAATAGACTGTACTGTGGTTAATTTATCCAAAGCCTTTTTGTACAGACCCATGACAAATAGACAAAATATAATTGGTTGAAAACCTTTCTCTAAATAAAAATTACAAAAAACAAACAAGAATAAAAAACAATTCTATTGTAAATAATCTTTTTTAAGCTTTTAAATTATTCTGCAAAATCTTCCATAATTTTGATGGTATTATTGGTACTCTTGTTTATTACACACCTAAACTGTATCACCCAGTAAAATATAATAATTTATTAGAACATTTCACAATAAAACATTACAAAACATTTTTATACATAAAAACTTTTAAACTTGTAAAAAATCTTAACAGTTTTAATCTGAATGATGTCTAAAATTTCAAACGGATTATAAACAGCTTTTTTCACTTTAAAATTGCGTAGAAAAAACAGACGGGACGGACCAACTAAAAAATTTCTATTTTTTGACACTTTGTTCCTTCCAAATAAAAATTCTTAGATTTATTACCAAAAGTACTAGAAAATATATTCATTAAAAGAAGATCAAATCAAATAAAATTTAATAAAAACTTGTGACTTTTAATTTTTTTCTGTCCAAAAAGAAGTCCATACATTTTTTTAAACCCACGAAAAAAAGGAGTACGTTATTGGTCTCACAAAACGAGCTAAAAATTTTTCGTTTAATTTCAAATCATGATAACTTGCTTATCTATATCTATTGCAGATTGCACTTTTATGTCACAACAAAAATGCGACCAATACATACAAAATTAAGATTCGTATCCACACACTACACATAAAAACAAGATACAATTCTTATAAAACTAGCCTTGAAAAATGCTCTAAGAATAGAGCAGGAAAAAGGGGCGATTTTTCCCCGGGCGTATGTTTAGACAGAAAAGATGTAGACTAGTCTGAGATGGACATTATGTGGACTATGGGAAATTTGCATTTGGTTTGGCCAGCTGCTCACTAAATAAAAATTTCTACGATATGATAATGATTTGTTTATACATAAATTATCTCGTCGCACAGCACTGTTGCATTTTTTTTTAGTTTGATGAAATGTCAATTGAAAAAATCATACTCACAGCAATCTTTGACAAGCGCGAAATCGCCACTTTTTCAATTAGAAGGTTATGTTAAGAAACAACTATAAATTTGAAAAAGTGGCGATTTCGCGCTTGTCAAAGATTGCTGTGACTATGAGTTTGTCAATTGACATTTCATCAAACTAAAAAAAAATGCAACAGTGCTGTGTGACTAGATCAATGTATAAACAAATCATTATCATATCGTAGAAATTTTTATTTAGTGAGCAGCTGGCCAAACCAAATGCAAATTTCCTATAGTCCACATAATGTCCATCTCAGACTAGTCTACATCTTTTCTGTCTAAACATACGCCAGGGGAAAAATCGCCCCTTTTTCCTGCTCTATTCTTAGAGCATTTTTCAAGGCTAGTCTACCACTTTTTTTGAATTAAATTAAAAAATAGCCTAATAAACTATAGTTTTAGCTGCGCAATGACATATGTTTATAATCATTCCGTTGCCGAGATAAAATAAAAAATAATAAGAAGAAGAAGATGAATTTAAATTACAAAATTAACCAACGTTGTTTAATTATAGTTAGTGCGGTGCAGATGCGCTCCAGACAAAGTTTACCTACGTTCTCTAAATATAGTTGGCGCGATGCCGTGCGCCAATGATTGCAATTATAATTTTTAAAGTAAAAATAATAATAATAATAATAAGATGATGAACATGAATAACAAAATTTACTCACGTTGTCTAAGTATAGTTGGCGCGGTGCCGTGGGTTAAATTGCAGTTGGCACCCCGCACCACCGATGATTACCGGCGCGTGGCGCTCCCGCGCCACCGACGCTTATTATTATTTTTTAATAAATAAAACTTTGAATTAATTTTGTCATCAGTAATGCAAGAATTAAAAAAAGTACTCTGTTGTTTTTGCCGTTTTCCGCGCGGTTGAAGCAGATGGCGCTGGGAACTGGCGCCGTTTCTGCCACCAATTAAAACCGGTCTGCTATTTTTGTGCGGTTTTTATGAGGGGATGTTGGTTGTCTGCTCTGTACAATCCTTATTGTTGCCAAAAGGCTGTTATTGTGCGGTTGGGAGTTTTTATTTGTCTATTTTTCAATTTTTTATTTTGATCAATAAATCGATAACAAGGACCTAAATGAAAAAAGTGCTTCCTAAGAAAGTTGCGTAATTCCTTCTTCTTTCTAATGAGCCCATGTTTAGTTTTGATCATTCAGTAACGAATGAGGAATATCGTTTTTAAGAATGGAGCGTTGGAATAATAAGAAGAAGAAGAAGAAGAAGAAGAAGAAGGTTCTGAATTTCAAAATTTACCCACGTCCTCTAATTATGGTTGGCGCGGCGCCACGGGGCTAAATCGCCCCGTGGCGCTCCCGCGCCACCCATGATATTCAGTTTGTTGATTGCACATCATATTTGCAAAAACTTTAGTTCATGATATAGAATTCAAAAAATTATATTTCAAAAATGATCACAAAATAATCCATTTACAAACTGTGATTCTGTAATATAAATAACAATATCGTTGAACATAAAAAACAGCAACAATAACCAGTAATTCAAAAATTTAAAAAAAATTTGTTCTGGGTGCTCCTATTTTCTTTTGTTACTGTAATTAAAAATGTCCTTATTTGAAAACCTATTTATTGAAAAAAAAACAAAAAAAAACAAAAAACAAACACATCCTTACTTTCCAATGTATTTTCCAATTTTTTATAAAGCATAAAGATTGTAATTATTTGGTGTTTTGTTTGGTTATATAAAAAAATTAATGAATCAACCTATCACTATTATTACAAGTACAAGGATTGCAATATATATATATATATATATATATATATATATATATATATATATATATATATATATATATATATATTATAATATATATAATGTTATATTTACAAATTCAGCTGCTTGCTTCAAAGAATTTTAAAATTAAAAACATAAACAAAACAAAAAAGAACAAAACAACCACGAATTTGGCCTAAAATTTGATTTAAGACTAAATACGTTTAAACTTTTGTTTTTCTTTCTTTTTTCTTCGTTTTTCATCTAGTTCAGTATCTTCGGGTGCTGGAGCAAAAAACCACGGAGCCAATACTCCCACCCAAAGTTTGTAAAGCGCAAAACCTGGAACCTAAAAGTATAACTCATAACAATAATATTATAATATTAATATAAAATTAAAATCAAAACACGGAAAAGGCAAAATAGGTGACTTCATAATTACACAGACACATAACTGCCCTAGTTAGGGCACACCCTAATTAATGTGCTCTATAATTAGGGCGATATAACCCGCATTAAAACGCGAAGTAATTAAGGCCATCAGAAAT